>JAQGAH010000371.1:0-43462 GCA_034696885.1 Lepidocyrtus paradoxus | reverse complement strand
AAAGCCATTTTCAAACTTAACTAACTTCTTTGATTCTAGCTTCTTTGGCGTCTAGGACGTCAACGGGCTTTCCTAGTTTTACATGAGACATGATGTTCTCTCGAGACTGAAACTCTTGTGGCGAATTCAGAGAAGGGAAAACTACTGTTGGGAATCTTGTTTGTTTGTATTTTGTTGGGATATGGCGAAAATTGGTGTTAGGTTTTCAGAGCTAAACGGATATACCTGTTCATAGGTATAGTTGTATGCCTTCCTTTTGCCACTTATTAAGCAAATAGCGCCACCCGCCACAGTACGTTTTCAACCAAGATTTCCTTCAGGTGTAGAGGAAAATGTAGAGATTTGCCATACACAACTCTACAAACTGCTTTGCAACATGGCTTCTTCGCTCATCGTCCTTCATTTAATTTGAACTGGGGATCCCAACCGTTCCCCGCCGAGGGGTCTAATCAAATGCAATCTTTCATAGTTTTTAATTAATCTTGTACTAGTAGTTGGCATGTTTCACAACTCCTGAACTGACTGCTTAACTCCTCTTTAACAAACAGTTATTATTATTACAAATAATAAATTTTTTGAATCCGCTCCTCTCCTCTTTTTCAGCTCAGCAGTTGGTAGCTGCTCAGCACTGTGTGAGAATAAAGGTTGATTTGAGAGAACAATATTTTTGGGTGTTACTTTAGCTGCCTTTTTGTCTTCATGAAGGGAGATAAATTATAAAGAAAAAAAAATATTGGTACTATTCGAACTCGTTCTTCCCTCCTCCTCTGCCACAATTCAAATTGACAAAATGGACAGGTTATCACTTTCCAACTAGCGTAGCTAGCCTCCTTATACTACCGTCTGTAGTATATTGAACCTTTCCCATGAATAGTTTTGCTAATCAATGCACCCTCTACAAAGAGCCTATCCACACCTAATGAAAATATTTTTGCAAAAACAAACCAAACTTTAAAAAAAATGGGATAATAAAATAATATTAGTTACTGGCTACACCTATTAAAATACCAAGGGGAGAAGGAGGTGGGAACTTAAGAAGCGAAAATGACTATGACAGTAGTTAAATTAGCGTGTAAATGAGAATGGGATGATTTTTAATGAAGCCCACATATCATATGATAGAGAGGTTTGGAAATGGTAGGATGGTAAGAAGGCTGCATGGAGAAACTGGCAGGGGACTCGGCGTATATATCTTTCCCGAACGAAATGCGTCTTTTTAAATAACCCTTCATTTGATATGCATTATTCCTGACTGCATTATGTTGTGTAAATTGCGTGAGTGAATGTTTAATATCTACCTACCTGCAAGGAGTACTCCTCAATTTTCCCCGTCGACTCCTTTCAGCTCGTCTCTTGTTTGTAAAATCATATAATAAATCGCAAATAAAAATGGGAAAATCAACTTGATAGTTAGTTATTCAAGTCAACTCCAGTCATCAACAATAACAACGAGGCGCAGAAGGATTAGAGCTCCCTTCCACCGTCATCATCTTTTTTACTTATTATTACCAAACCTACTACTTTTCCCTTGTTAAAAAAGCTTGTTTGGCTAGTTTACTTAAGTTCCATCATCATCATCATCATCCTCCATCCTCGTCCTCTATCATATCATTCAATTCATTCAGCGTACTCATATACTTGTACTGTAGCATAGTTATAGGCAAGAAACTCTTTTTTTCTTTCCCTTCTCCTGTTTCGTTTTTTTTTCAAAAAAGAGCAACAATTATTTAAGGCATTCGAAGGAAAATTATTATGTGCAAGATCTGTTAATATGCAATCGCTTTTCTCTGCAGGAATTCTTCCAACTTCAGAAAAAGGATTCACTGCTGGGCCGTTTGGCTGGCTAAAGGTTGATTATAACTTTGTAAGACATAAAAAAACATAGTAGAGCTTCTCCATAATACAGTCTATATTCATGTGAAAGGATTTGATGATTATGATATAGTTATAGTCATGATATATCAAATAATTTCCCAAAGTATAGCAGAGCATAGATAAGACTTGGTGGTGGTGGTGGTGGCTGGAAGCTGGAACGTGAAAACTCATTCAGCTCAATTCACGACTCCGACCTTTTTAGCCATCATCTAACAAGTTTTCTGGTTCCTGTTTCTCCCTCAGTCTCTCACTCCTCCAGCTCCTTTATTAGTTTATGCATGCAGTTTAATTTACTTTATGGAGTTGACCATGCAATTGTGTTGTGCATGCTTTAGTCCCTAGTTCCTTTTTGTGGGAGCAAATGAAAGTTGAAAATAAAGACTCAAGCTGGGCTGGCTGGTGCCTATAATTGTGTATGCTTAACGTGCTCTGGTGTTCTTTTGCCAACTAAATGATAATGCAATGACCATAGAGCAGTCAGGACGGACATTTTTTTCCCTCACATTATTGCTCAACTTTGGAGGATGATGGTATGAAGTTGTGGGTCCGTGCTACTGAACCTTGTGTACAAACAGAGGAAATAAACTTTGTGTATATTTGCACTTGCATGGTAAATGTGACACATAAGTTAACATACCAAATGTCCAATAAACTATCCACCTACCAATCCAATTCCAAGTAAACTGCTCATGGCGACGTGGCTGCCTTTTTGGCTCATAATTTGGATTTAAAATTCCGTATACTCTGGAGATTTTCGGGAGGGGAAGGAGCAGAAGGGAAATATATTCGGTTTAATATTCCTTCTGACTTTAAATGGCCGTATTGTATAACGATAAGTATGTATTTTGTATGAATTGAGAAGGTAAACATATTCCTCGAATTACGAATGCACATATCTCATGATTCTGACTTTAAAATAAAATTATTGAGGGAGTAAAATAACGACTTTGGACTGGGCTACAAGGCCTGCGCGTCAATTTAGTAAAGGTAGTCAGCAGCTTTTCAGAAACATTCAATGCATATACCTAACTACAACACATTTCCAACTATCAAGGTTGGAAATCTTATCAATTTCATCGGGCTAACAAGACCTGTGTACTTTTTTCACAGGCTGAATTGGAGAGCGTTATTATTTTCCTATTACTTACGATGATTACTTATTATTATTGCTAAACATTTGCTGTCTATTAGCATTTCCCTTTTCCTCTTGCACCTAATTTTGAGTTTCCACCTTTTCCTTCTTCTGTTTGTTTTGGCTATGGTTATTACTCTGTAGCGACTGTAAGTAAAAGTGAATAAATGCCACTTTTTTTACAAAGCATGCTTAAGAAAAGTTGGTGTGCCTCAGAGAAGATTCAGGATTGTACTTTACAATGAGCTTAAAGAGGACTGCTGATAACTACGAGCATTTTGAGTATTTTACATCCCTTCCAAAGTTTAACTGTGGTTTGGCCGATTCAAAAAAAATCAATTTGAACTTTTTCCATTAATTAAATTAAGAATGCGCATTGTTAGGAAGGGGCTTCTTGATATTTAATTTTGTCAAGTGGAAAAGGATAAAGTTACAGTCTGACTTTGCATTTCAATTATTATAAAGTGTAGAATGGGATGAATATTCATCTTTGTTTATTTTTTCTACCTTGCACTCCCTCCACACAATTGGATATCCTTTCAGTCTCCCTCATTTGTTGGCAATATGATTATAATGATGGGGCTTCGTCGGTTTTTTGACTGTTTCGTTCCTCTCCGTGCATTGACAAAAGTACACAATACTGATTATAAGTTTGTGAGCCTGTGATGTAATAACTATGATTAGATTTGAATATTTCCTCCCTCGAGTTCCTTTAGGAAGAGAATGGGAAAGTGAATAGTAACCCTTGTGTATGCACAAGAAATAAAATAAGGGTTGCGAATGACTTAACCATACAGATGAGAAAAAATGCGCTGGCTTCTTAACACTGTTGGTGGTTAAACCAACTGATAGAAATGAGATGCGTGTGGCTTTCAATTGAAATGAAGAGAATGTGTGTTTTAGAAATTAAGGTGTCTTCAAAAATGCAGAGGAAGATTGCTTTCATTCAGAAGTTACATAAAGTATTCAATTTATGGTCGATCTGTACAGATGATGTAAGCAAATTCCCATTTGATGCAAAGGTAGTTTTCTACTACCTTTCATTAAACGAGCTTCTTACTATCGTGAAAGGTGCTTTTTTTAATTTTAAAAGTTAAATATATCTTCGGCTGAACATCAAGAACGTGAGTTTCCATTCGCTTTCTGTTTTATCTGATTTCATACTTACATTTTGGCTGGCATCGTGGAACCTGATAAAATGCAAAAGTTCAATTTGAGGTTTTGGAGGAGGCCGAGCTGCTACTTTTCCCTTTGAAGTTTTTGTCATTCACGTTTCTTCAAATGATATTTATCGAATTTCAATTTCCTTTTCTAAGAAACAATGCTCAAGCTGGGACTGTGCTGGATCTTTCAAGTCGATAAGTTGCATTCAATGTAAATGTCATATGGTTTATTGAAATTTGAGTAGCTACATTATCGAACATAATGTCATGTTTTTAGTATTTCTGGATGCGTGTGACGATTTATGGTTGCACACGACTTTTCCTGGGCTGGCTCCCATCCTGTACTAATTAATGATAATGTAATTGAATTGAGTCCCGGTGACAGAAACTCTTTGAAACAGTGCATTTCCCATTGTCTGGACGTTTCCTATCATCCCATTTTATCAATAGGAAGGGGAGGTAGAATTTTACTAGCTTTTTAGCTGCCTCTATACCTTCCTCATAAATGATAATAATGCACTCTCTGTATTCTCCTCCACTTCATGTCATGATTCCTAGCGTTCAGAGAGAGAACCCAGGCGAGATTTGAAATAATAGAAAAATCCATTTCTATAAAGTTCTGTAGTTCCTTTGTGGAATAATGAAGATTCGACTCGACTCCTCTTTTTGTTGTTGGAAATGGGGATCGTGAAATTCATAAAGACACATGGAGGAGTTCTCGTACAACTCAAGGAGACAGAAGCTGAGAAAGATCCAAGATGAGGGTCCTAGATTAGATTTGAAAAGAGCAATAGGCAACACAATACAATGAATAAAGTCCTGACTCATCGAATAATGCAGTTCCCAATGAATGACAGGGAACAAGACAGGTAAAACTAAAGAGTCAGCATAATATACTGTCGCTTTACCACACTAGATTTGTAATATCACACAATTATTATTATACTGTTGTGGAGTTTTCTGTTATTATTAGTATTTAGTGTGTATACCTGTTACCTCCACAAAAAAAGGGGCATGAGGGATGGTGGCTAAGGCCTGGCTGGCACTGATTCTGACTCTTTCGTAAGCAGTTGTAAGATATTTTGAAGTAATAGGAGGGTGAGACGGTGAGAGAGATAGGAAAAGAATTAATAATATCGAATCATCCTTCATAATAGCTCTTTTAGAGATGATGATACCACATCCTTAGTCCTTTATTCAATTTGTTATCCCTCGTCCGCCATAATTTATCGTGAAAAAGTTGAAGCCAAACGGAGTGGAGCAGGCAGAAGGTGAAGCTGCATTAAATTACGCATGTAATGTTGCTGACTCTGAAGATTGAATCATTTCGCAAGAGACATTATGATGACAAATGTTGACATTTTGCATTTATTAATGAAGTCCAATTTCATGCAATTAAATAGCATTAGACTTATATTACCATGTTTGAGCTAGATAGCGTAATGGGCCTCATGATTTACCAAAGCCTCAATATAAATCACGCAAAATATTTTAGGGAGGGGGATGATTCCTTGGAACTCGCAACTTATTACACGAAATCACAATATTTTTACGAAAAAGCTTCGAGTCTAAAGGGCTTGTAGCGATTGGGAATGTGATGCAAATGTGATGGCTTTATTTATGTTATAATCTACAGAATATAAAGTAACCTTGTTATTTCACGATGGATGGGCCTTACAAACCTGACAGATTTGTTTTTATCTGCTTAGCCAAGTGAATATGGTCATTGAGCACTCTGCTGGGCAGCAACGATTTCTGTTGTACACACCAAATAACACAGCAAGACATATTTGTATTTATGCTCGCTCAGAAAATCATGTAATGTAATCAACACAAAAGGAAACATTAAATCACGCAAAAAATATAAGCAGCCCTCTGATGATGATCATCATGATCACAATACGGAGATCGCCAAGTATGAGGCATTCCTCACAAGGTGAGATCTTATGAATGGAGTGAGAGGGAGTTTGTAATGGAATGTGGTTTATGGTTTGACGAAGGGAAAAACTTGAAATCACAATAGGATCGTCGTCATGTTCTGGTGTGCAAATAAGCTTACATAATTTGCAAACAGCTTGATCACTTGATGCTGTTGTTATACATTAAAAATCCATTGAGCCATTATCTTAATTTGGCTTGTTCTTGGAGGAAATGTCCATATTGTTTGTTAACCATTTTAATCCGCTTTGATAAAAATGCTCTCTGTAAATCTAGATGTGTAACAAGGTGTAGTCGTGTTTGGAAGTGATGAATGTGTGATGTCTGTCTATCACATTTTTAGCATAGAAAAAAATTGTAACTTATGTGATCTACTTTTCGTTTAAAATGGCACGCAATAAAATGTGGAGGAAGGAATTTAGTTTTGAAAAAAACCTTTGTTTTCCTTGAATTTTGCAATTTGTGTACTTTCATTCCTGTTGTTTATTGTGTCGTGATTGGCTTGTGGGCACAGGAGTTGAGTTACTTTTCCTTTCTACAGAAATTGGCAGTGTTGCTTAATTAGAGCTACTGGGGCTAGACTGGATTGGGATACTGCTACAAATTCATTCACACCTTGACAGTTCTGCATGTTTTATAATAATCGCTAATTATATGATCACTTGATCACAATTGAATAACACCTCTCCTCTTACTTATCAGCTCTCATTATCGTAATGAACTCTCATGATGACAATCACAGTTGTGGATATGGTCATATAGTCATGGCATGAACAAATAGGGATTATGAAGGGTATAGACAGGTGAATTCTTTTGTCGTCTCTTTTTTAGGGTACGAATAAGTTCAATTGGGTATAGGCTTATGCTGTATACTCGTATTTACATTTTCATCATGAATATTCGAGTTAGTTTGCCTTTTCGAGTCGGCTTTATTGTTAATAAGGTTTTTTATAGGATTCCTGCATGATATTCTTGTATTTGGGGAAGTGTCTGTCTTTTCCGTCCGTGAGAAACATGCATACTTGGAGGAGTTTTGCCCGGCAGGAGCATGTAATAAAATATCCTGGCTTGACATTTATCGTGTCAATTGATTCCTTCTCTACGCGGTCGGCACTTATATTACCTGCAAGGCTCATATCATCTCATACAACACACAAAGGACGGAGGGGAATTTACCCATTGTCGTTTTTTAATATTTTTCTTGCCTTTTTACGTGTTACTTCTTTTGTTCGTTAATTTTAGCCGAGAATGGGCGTTGATATATCTTGGAGGCTTTCTTGCTGTTTTCCCAACGTCAATTTTTTTCTCTTGTACATCTTAAAAAATCAAAAAAAGAATCGGATGGGTTACCTTATATTAGTATTTTTTGTGCAGTCCTTTCTTCCCCCTTGGCTTCTTCTGCTTGAATAAAAGAGAAAAGGACAGGAACGTAATATCATCAAAGTAAAGTTGATTTTTTTGGTTGTTGCTGGCTGAACTAAAAGATAGTTGCAGAGGATGCATCTCAGCTCATCAGCAACAGCATCATCAAAGGTAACTTTTAGCTCATGTAATAAAAGTCGCATGTCACCTTTAAAAAGGAGAATCTGAAAAGCTTGAAATGCATCAATGTTTTAGACAAAGAATATGAACAAGTTACGAAGAAGAAGGCTATATCTTTCTGTTCCCTATTAGTATATTCGTATCTTTATTTGCGCTCTGTTACTTCATCACTGTCCATTTCAAAGAGATGTCGTCTAGCTCTCATTACCTTCATCACCGCTACCCCTATCAATTGAAATTAAACTTTTTCGTGATCCAAGAGCGAACATTTGACGCTCATATATATTGTATCAAGCTTCCATTTTAATATGACAAGAAGTGAAACGGAAAATGAATAAAATATGTTTTCTTTCTTCGCCTCATCATCGTGGCTTGCCCACTTTCTTAGCCCTAAAGTCTGTCATTTGTCTCACTCTTTTGTACTCATTCATCTCGTCCTTTTGTTCTCTTCACGCAATGGCAGTATCCACGAAAAGGATATTTATAGCAGGGATACTTAGCTGTCGTAAGAAGAGTATCTTTGTAGTCCATGTTTGTAATGCATTATTACCATTATTAGCTAACAACTTATCAATTTCAATCTCTATCTGTTCAATTACAAAAGATGCGATTGTTATATGTTGGTCGATTGGTTCGTGGAATCGTTTACCGCTTCAGAATAAAAGTCTTCTTTTGAAGGGGAGCAATCTTTTTAATGCTTCTAGTTAGCTTTGGAATTGTGCTATGTAGCTTTTTTTAAATTTCACTTTCCACGCAGTCCTTTCAGTAGTGGAAGAAGCACAGGGTACTATGTAGGCCGGGTTGTTTCTACTTAAAACCGACATTTCCTCTCATGTTTATTCATATGGCTGAAAATGAAAATAGTTTCATCTTCTCATCTGATGATGAGCGCTTGCACTAGAACCTTAAACCACTTTAATTTGAAATGGAACTAAAACAGGAAATGAAGATGCAGACGTAGGACGTATAGCTTGGAGGCGAACTGAGGAAATTAACTTTTGCGAAACTTGACGTTGCCATTCTGTCAGTTAGACAGACTGCAGAACATATTTAGTTAATTATTTAGCGTTTTAGCTCACTGCTGTCGATACCTAAATGAGTGAAGGGGGGGCTATAACATTGAAATCATCGTATTATTTTGCGATACCTCTTGCCGTTTTAGTAGCTACCAGATTCTGGCTTTGATAATTCACTAAAACCATTTTTCAGACAATAGCTAAAATAGCCTGAAAGATGATTTACCTTCCTTGTTATGAAATATTACTTTGATTTCCAGGCGAAAAATATCCTGGAAAAGAGGAGGATGTGGTCACGTTCATGTATTTGCTTTTGTTCTTCTGTTTCTATCATTTTGAAAGAAACTTATGGCATAATTAGTGGCAGTTTTACTCTTTCCAGAATGGCAGCCAGGTATAAGCGTATTTCGTATTTATTTTTGCCGAAGGCTACAAAAGCCATTTTATTTGCGTTTGTTTCCTCTCATTCTCACACTCTCAAGCAGACTCTTCTCTCCTTCTGGACTCCAAAGTAGTTACCTTAATGCCCACAATTCACAAGCATAAGAGCAGTCGGTAACTGTAATTGCTAGTCTCTGTCTATGGCTGTGTAGTTTCTAGAGTTATTTGATCCTCGTAGCGTTGACGTGCTAAATAAGCTTTCCTTTTGGATGAGCTCGTAGATGAGCCCCAGATATGATAATTATAATAACGATGATGTCGTTTTACGCATCAAACAAGACCAAGACGAGCAGAAGATACACGGGGTGCCAATGGAGATGATCAAAAAATGGCAGGGTGGGTGGTTTTCCTCCAGCAGTTAGTTTTACGAACTTGAGCGAACAACTATGGCTACGGTGGAGGGAACAAGGATGATGTGGCTTCCATTTTATCATTTCTCATTAACTTCCCTTTATATGCTACTTCTAATAATCATCACACAGCAGTGCAGCCATTTGGCTCGGCAAATGTCTTTATGTGAATTTGTCTACAAACTCGTTGTTATTATTCCCTCGATTAAATTGGAAAGCGCTTGGAGCGATGCAAAAGTGGTAATAATAATATCAATGCTTAACGATCTGCGAAAACTCATCATAAATTGCTGAAAATGGATGTTTCATGAATATGTATAGTACATCGAGTGGGTTTCTAACTATTGTTAGGATTTTATAGCAAAGGTTGAACTTTTGAGTCACTTATTGTCAGAATACTTTGTGGAGGTCACACTAATTTGATAACTTTTACTGTTATTATTGTGACCATAATTTGGATTTAATCTTTTGAACTTTTGTGGATCATTAACATAATCTGATTCTGATGTAATCACGTCATCATATCATCAGAAAGGCAATAAAATTATAATGCCAAATGCGTTGAAACGAGGATTGTGTAGATCTGATATTGTGATGATGAAATTGGGAGACGAAAGGAATGGGAACATAATTTCATTTAATTAATCATAATTCTGTTTGTCGCCAGTCAAACGTTTTGAAATGGAAGAAAAACGATCGCCTTAATAAATGATTCCGAGTTGAGGCCTTCATATTCATCCTAGAGAGCGGCGCAAGGATTTTGACTGTTTGACATCTCTCAAGACATTTATTAATTGATGATTATGCAGGGGAAGGAACGGGCTCTAAGTAATTATTGTGTCAGGAGTTTAGTCTATGTGCTGCACGATTTCTGCCAGATTATCCTATTAAAAGATATAGATCCATGCATAAACAATATATATGGGATTAGATATATGATGATGATCGGACGATCATGAGTATATTTTCGTTCTTCAACTTATTAGGCCGCTGGTGATGGTGACGGTGGAAAAGATATCGTAATGAACTCTGATGCTTTTCGCAGTGTTCTATATAAATTTCGCTCGTGTATTATTCATACATATAAATGCTCCTAGTTAAATTTATCTGATTCCTTGTTATTGCTTTTGGTAAGAAAGTCCTTTAGAATGAATGTTGCGAGATTTGCAACAGACAAAGCATTAGTAACACGATTGCAGAAATAGAAAGCGCCTGCTCTCCCTCCGCTAATAAATAAAATAATGTAATGGAATAAAAGAAGAAGGTCGCAAGTCGCAACACGAATACGCAATTTCCTAAACGATCATTCTATACTTAGGTACGGAGGGGACGGGATATCTAAAAGTACTTCATGTATTGTATCATCAAATGTCGTTATCCTTCCAAGTCACGGATCGCTGCAGTTGCCGAGAATATTGTTGCTGTTTTGGGCGCTCGCTTCTCAGCCCAAGATTTTCTATTACATTTCCTAACATATTTTTTTCTCTATTGATCATTATATTAAAGTTTTTGTGTCTGTTAAAAAAGGGGTTTGTAGTGATGCATGGTAAAATGGTAGGATAATGGCAGGCTGAAGCTAGGAACAGGGATATGACCATATTCTCCAACCATTTTAAGTTCAAACCGGAGAGGAAGGAGGAATGATAACTTTAAATAAATATAAGTAGATTCCCTTTTGATATGAAACTGCGGATAATAAAGTAATATGGGAGTTCACATGATTTATTGCCCAGAGTAAAAAGCAAGATGTGTGTAACTCGGATGATCTGATAGCTCGATCGCTATTGTTGCTGTTGCGCAAGAATAGACAGAGGACGTAATATAGTTCAGTAGGGATATCTTGGCTATCAGTGCATCCGCCTGTCCTTCTTTAAGACATGGAGCTACTTCACATTTAACAATTTGGGTATGTAGTTATATGGAACTCAATGTTTTATAGTTTATCTCCCTTGTATCTCGTAACAAATCCGATAAAGATGAAAAATATGAACTCTCAATTTAGCGAAACATTTTGGCGTGGCTATATCCATCTACTATTGTGTGGATGAATGATGAAACGAAACTTTTCTGTTAAAGAATGAATTCCTCCTGTCACAGCACAACCAGGGGACCTTACAAGGCAAGTTGTACTGTAATAGAAAGATTATATGTTAAGAAACCAGTAGTCTACCAAAAAGATTGAAAAGTTTTTGCAAAATGCAAGTTTTTTTTATAAATAATGGGAAAGAATTATGTTATTGCCTAACTTGTTATAAATCCTGTCTTTGTTTGTACATATCTGATACTCTCCATCTCACATTCGCATCATTTTTTTTTTCGTTCTCTTGCCACAACATTTTTTGGGAGGGAGGCTGCCCGTTTGGCAATAAATTAGCGGAGTGATCTTGTTCTAATTGATTGAAATTGATACAAAGTAGGAGCACAAAAATGCTCAATGCACATCGCCATATATTACCAGGTGGTGGTGGGTTTGTTGGTAAAAAATTCAAAAGGATATTTGGCTATAATTATATACGAACGGGATAGAAATTTATATGAGGAGCAATATTATACGGAATGTTTTGGGTTCGTGACCGAGAGCATCAAAGAATTACAATCATATCACCATTAATATTCCCAATACCTGCCTCTACCAGTTAAAGTAACAAACCTCTTTCTTCATGTTGGGGCTGTTTGGTTTTGAGTCGTGGAGAAAACCTGTTGTGAAATGCACCATTCAAAGTGTATATTTCTTAGACGGGACATTTTTTTACCGTATAACCCCAGAGAGTGTTATTGGTAATGAGCTGGTGAATGGCTAGTTTGCTTGGGATGGATGATGGTTTCCAACTTGGTTTATTGTGTGTGCACGCCAAATCCGTACAGAGAGCAAAGTTTGTGTGGATGAGCGAAAAACTTGGTTTTTTGCAGTGGCTTAAAAAAAAGATGTATGTAACAGACCGTTCCCCTATACTAATGCCCTTTGAGCGAGGCTAGTAAGTGGAGGCTGCCAAGAGATGGAATTCAACCTTACACTTTGCTCATGACGATAATATTTTTGTAGGCACATGGCATGGCATAGCACGTCATGCTAGAATGCAGTGTGTTTTGTTAAATAGGTAATTCCTTAGCGTGTATGCTTAGTTCAAATATGGATATTAATCTCTTCTAAAGTACTAACGAGGTCTATAGTATTCAAAGAGAAAGTGATTTGAGGAAATTGAGCATTAGCAGGAGAACGTTAAAATTTAAAATGTATATCGTAATAACGATAATAAACACGGACACATTAATATTTTTTACTAGTGATTCACGCAAAAGTTCGTGAATGGGTCAGATGATCAGGTAACACACGTAGTCTTTCTTCCTACACTTATTTTTTGCATTGAAGTCATGCGTGTGAGGTTTTTTTTTGCTTAGATTTGATTATTGATTAGAGAACTCTTCATTTGAGATCCTCCTCAATAACTTTGAAAATTCGTATTGAGAATGCTTCCTGACAAACGCAAAGGAACGTTTGGTATGATGATGATGATGATATAACTGCACGTTAGATTTCCCTATCCATCCTAGTCCATTTTAATTTCATTATGTTTAATATCCGTCATTAGCATTACTATCATTATGGGAATTCATATCATCATCATATTTCCTATTCACAATTCTAATCTCACGACATTTCAATCTAATAATTCCATCTGGTGATTGGGTTTTAGTACTCAAACTTTTGCCTATTCCCATGTCTGCATCAATGAGCAATATAAAAAAGCGGAATGAGTGATTTGAATAAAATATAAAAACTGCCCACGATCCGAACGAAATCTGAGATAGTACTAAATGTTCCGAATATTTATGAACTTGTATAAAAGACTCATAAAAATTCTGGTCTGTCCATCCATGCCCGTCTCCTTCCCATTGTATCTTATGTCCTGTCCACACGGTATATGGCTCTGTGTCCTCCATATTTGATAAAAAGTGACAATTTACTAATGCGAGGATGAAATGCGAGTCCCTTTTCATACACCCTCTGTATTTATGCTGATGCCTTTTCGTATTTTATGGCTCTTCCCATTAATTGATATCTGTAAGTATATAAATTGCTCATTTCGCTGCTAATATATGATAATGACGGCAATCTGCATAGTAATGAAGCCCAGCGAGAAAAAGGCAAGTGACACAGTCACAATCACCCAAGGCAGAATCAATAAACAACAGCACAAAGGATCCAACAACGACACACTTTTTCATTTTCGATTGATATTTCACCGGTGTGGAATATTTCATTGTGTGATTTATTACAAGAGAATGAGACAGCGATCATCATATTTTGATAGTAGTAATAATAATATTTTTTTAGTAAGTTGTGATGTTGATAACAATCATAATAATTCGTTTCCTTAAAAGAGAAAGCATATTGATTAGTCTTATCTCTTCTTCCGAGAAGAATATAAAAAATTTATGTTTATGTTGAAGAGTATACAAAAAAGGACTCTGTCTATGTTTCTCCCTTTTCCATCTTGCTTAATCTTTTTAAAACCACACAACACTCCACATAAATACATTTTTGTTGTTCATTAGTTCATTCATGTTGACGACGAGGACTCGTATGACAAAACAAATCTTTCTTGACACGCACAAGTAGTTACAAGTAATACACAATTCACGAGGATATCGACATATTTATATAATATTTTTTTAGAGAACCTTCGTTCCATTCGCCTTAATACAACCTACCTAAATATTTATGTGCATAAAGTATAAAAAATTATACACAAATACTGCAGTCATTTTTTTCAACTCCTTATACTTTAGCTAGTTTACACTAATCATAATTAATACAATAGTAAAAATTCTTTAATTATAGTTTAATATAAGTATCCTTATCTCTACTTGTCAGTCGAGCTTTGCTTTCACAGAAGACATGTGTCTCTCTGCGTGATAATCTTGTACATCTAATTTTTATTTGTCATTTATGTAAGGTATAATGTATGTGAATTCGTAGGCAAATTAAACCTTTCTTTAAAAAACTTATGGCTAGTTTTTGTTATTGACAATGCGAAAACTAACCTAGGGAAGATAGGGAGTTGTAGAAAAAACACAACACGATAATATCTGACTGGAGGGTTTTTTGTGATTTGCGAAATAATGATATCCCTTTCAATATAAATCTAGGTAGGTATGTTCTTCACATGAATCATTTTTATATCGTCGTCACCAGTATAGCACGAATATAGATAAGGGAAAGTTATGTTTTTAACTGTCTGCTGCTGCTGCCATGTCTTTCTCAAGCGTAACTGCACGTAAAAATAGTATAGATAGTGTAAAATTTGTTAAAAAATCCTACAAAACTATACTATATACTCGTAATGTCATACAGGGGCAGGCGGATGATGTTTATGATTATTGTGAGTACCATTATTATAATATCCTAGCGTAACTAGTCCTCCTAAGCCTCCACTATAGTTCTCCCTATGTCATATGTGTATCGCAGTGTTCTGCCGATGATTATTTGCACTATTCACAAGGTTGGGATGTCTTTGGGGTGCTCTTTGTGAGCCACTATTATTACTACTATTACTAATACTAGCGGTGCTTCCGCCGATCACGCTGCCGATAACGGTGGTCATTGGGCCGCCATGACCGAGAGAGTTTGCACCATGATGATGGGGGTGATGTGGTCCACCATGACCAAAGGTTCCGTTGGGGATATTTGGAGGGAGATTTGCGAGCAGTCCTGGGACAGGCGGCCCATTTAATGGCGGTGGCGGAGGGCCTATTAAGGGACTGGTGATATTGTTCTGGGTATTCGGTCCAAGATGAGTCAGGTGATGAGCCTGACTTAAATTGGGGGATGGCTGATTGTAATGGTGATGGTGGGCCATGGCAGCTCCATGATGTGGGGAGGGAGCGTGCTGATGCTGGGGCTGGAGCGGGGGCCCTGATGCGGAGCGGTGCTGGGAAGAATTATTACGGCCGCTACTAGTTCTCCCGTGAATTCCGCGGAAGACGGGCACTTTCACTTTCACGTCGGGGAGAGCGTAGCGCAGCTTTTCCCAAAACTTTTTGTCCTCACAGTTGAGATATGTGTGATTCTTTAGGTAGAGACGGATGTCTGGGTCTAAATCCTTCGAAGGTAAATCTCCCAAGAGGATGATGATCACTTTGCGGTGACGATCTTTAAGAACGGAATGATGTGCTGACTTCACGTCTGTGCGAGACCATTCTCCTGTAAAGACAAAGAGAGAAATGGGTTGAGAAAAAGAAGGATTACAAACAAGAGAGGAAAGTCTATAAGAAACTAGATCCTTTCCGCGATTTGCTTTACACGTTCCATTAAGTCAGCCTAATGCTAATGCCCGAGCATACCAGGAACTGTCTATCTTTCTTCTACTAGACTAAACTGATATATGCTACTCCGGAGCTAATGCAAGGAAAAGAAATATTAAGTCGGAAACATTTGCGACAACGGATGTTCTCAATCTTCCTATTTCACAGTATTCCTCTCTCCTTATGGTAATGTACAGATATAGAGTTTCACATTTCTCGCTTTCTCCACACTTCCATGCACTACTTCCACAGAAAGAAAGGATTTCTTCTAATCCCAACGTATGGAATGAGCACGAGCTACTCCAGGTGCCTTCATGTATTAAGTATGAGCATATGACATGAATTATTCAAACAAGGAAGAAAAATGCAAATTGTCATTAAAATGGGCATAGAACGTGTATTTACAAGGTCGGGAGAAAGTTTACCTTCCGCTTGATTACATCAATTCATGCAATAATCTAGGGAGCACAATTCGGTTCTTTAAGCTACACTTAAAATATTCTGCAATGCAGGTAATAAAGCCAAACCAAACAAAAGATTTCTTTCCTTGTTTGTGCTTACACAACCCTTTCATTACTTTATTATTGTTATTGTCAAAGAGAGAAAGAAAAGGCTTTTTACTCAAACTTATATTTTATGCCCTTGTGTACGCTGCACTATATTTTGTCCTGATTGTGATTGCGCTCGTCATAAGAATAGAAAAGGCCGTCTGTATCTTCACATCCACCTATCGCAGGCCGCACTCATATATAAAAGCTCATGAAAAATTATGTTTCCTTTCTTATCCTGGAAAACTTTTGCTCGCAGCCTTGACGGATAAAGTAAAAAAGAATTCTCACTTGCTCATAAGCATCTTTCTCTTCCCTCTCGCTGACTCTTTTTTTTGACATATGATAAATGGTTTGTGAGACGTTTTGTTAATAAAAAGGAGAGATGACATAGGAATTTCCTATGCATACGGATTTTTTTTATTAGAAAATTTAATAATAAAAAAGTGTATGCTCTCTGTCTTCTTTCTAATAATAATGAATGATGAATAGACTGGAGTATAGTGTTTTTTTTTGGCTTACCTTTAAGAAAATGGTGTGAGAGGACGAGTATGGTACGTCTACTAGCTTCAGATGCCTGAACGATGGTGTCTGCAAGATACGTTCCGCCAGTAGGGAGGTCACGATACCTTAAGCAAAGCCTGTATGGTGGGTCATTCCGTTCAAGCTCTGCAGCAAGCACTTGACGAACCCAGGCTTCATCTTTGGAGCTGTAGGAAACGAAAGCGTCGAATAGTTTGTCTCTCTCAGTTGGTGGTTCCCGACAGGATCCTAGCCGGAGGCCACAATGAGAATGGAACCATACTCGTAAACTTTGCCTCCAGTAGTAGGACAACACAGAGATCAGGATGAGTATAAGAACCACTCCAGGGATACACACAAGCCAAGGCACATACTCGGCAAAGTTGAATTCATCATCATCAGAGTTTGTGTTTTTTGTGGGCTCAAGAATGCTCAGATCAGTGGATTGGGAGGATGATGAAGTGCACCGATGATTTTTCTGATCCAACAATCTAACCACAACCAACTCTGTCTGGCTTCGATTCTGATGATGGCCAGTTCCACCAGCACTATTAATTTGACCAGAGAAGTTGGGATTGCCACCATTACCACCGGATGACGAGGACGATGATGAACTTGACACCTGATCCACACAATGAACCTGACTGGCGTCACTGATTTTGGCACGGTTTTCAATCAACCAGTCTTTGAGATGAGTGGCGAACTGACATTCACATGACCACTCATTTCCTCGCAGTGTAATATCCTGAAGTGTGTAGCCCAGTCGACCAATCCGCGTTGTCACTTGCCATATATTCAAATCCACCAGATTGTTTCCGTGTAACCACAACACACGGAGTCTGTAGAGGGATGAGAATGTTTCATTTGCAATCCATGAAATGCTGTTTTGATGGAGGTAGAGCTCCTCCAGATTTTCCAAGTCTTCAAACTCGTACCCCTCCAACCTCTCGATAAAGTTATTTTCCAGATGAAGGGTCTTCAAAGCTTTTAAGCCGAGGAATGTCCTGTTTTGAATTCCTTCAATGTGAGAGGCATTGAGGAAAAGTGCTTTCAAATTCTTTCTCCCAATAAATGAATGACTGTCAAGGGATGTGAAAACATTTCCATCCAAATAGAGCTCTGTTACGTCCATCGGGATTCGGCCAGGAATGAAACTTTGCTCGAGCATTGAGCAATCCACCAAATTATTTGACCAGGCTTGATCATGATAGCAGCTACAGTTCTTTGGGCAGTTCATTTGACAATCGCAAAAATCAAAATCACAACAGCTACAAGTTTTAAAACAGTGGCTCTCATACTTGCATAAAAATTGGCTGGATTGAATGCTGAGGAAGGAGAGGGGCTCATATAATCTATCAAATGACATGGTGCACTTCACATCTGCAACATCCTGGATAATTGGATATTGTCCAGTGGTTTCATCACTGTTCATATGTTGAAGCCATTCCATGCTGCAATCACACTGGAGGGGATTATGTCCGAGGAATATATCCGCTGCAGGAGCAGCACTCGTAGCTCGATCAGGTCCAAGTCTCAACGCATTCTGATCCAAACGAACTAATTGATTATGAGATAAATCAACCCTTGTCAGATTAGGCTTTCGATAAAATGTGTAGGGTTGAATATGATGAAGGCGGTTACGGCCAAGGATCAAGTTTTCAATCGAGTCTGGCAAATTGGAACTGCCCACCTCTGTGATGTAGTTGTCAGATAGGTCCAGATTCCGAATGCGGAGATTCTCCAGTTCCAGACAGTTGCCTAATGTATGGATTTTATTAGAGCGGAGATCTAGCCACTGGAGTCGTTGAGGGAATTCTTCGTACTTCAAATCCTCCAGTTGATTGGCAGAAATGTTGAGCCAGAGAAGATTTGGAATGTTTTTGAAAAGGCCAGTGATGTCGGAGAGCCGATTACTGTCTAATCTGACAGCTTGAAGATTCGGATTATTATCAAAAGCTCCCGGCTCCACAGCAGTGATATTATTTTTGGCCAAATTGACAATCTTTAGGGAGGGCAGGTTGGTGAATGAGCCTTTTGGTATGAAGCTAATAGAGTTGTCCGTGAGCCTCAGTCCGTACAGATTAGGAAGGGATTGATATGAGGCATTTCCCACGTCCGTGATGTTATTCTCACCTAGATCAACCGTTCGGAGATGAGTGAGGAGGCTGATGGCTTCTGGCACTAGTGTCAATTTATTCCCACTGAAGTTCACATCCTGTAGCCCTGAGCAGTTCTTGAAGCTGTCGGGCTCCACTTTCTCAATTGCATTATTATCAATTGATAGGAAGGAGAGGCCTAGCAATCCATTGCAAATAAAGGAGTCAATTTTCTTTAAGTGGTTATGGGATAAAACCAAGGTGTACCTGCAAGAAAATAAAGCATAAATGTAGGTATTAACGAAGCAAAATAAGCAGATACTTTGGAATCACATCATCTGCTGTGAGCTAGTTTTTTATGCTTTTGTTACGCTCTTATAAGTACATTTATGTCATAATCAATTCTTACATGTTCGGCATCCCGGAGAAAGCATCTTCAGCGATATGAGTTATCTTGTTGTTTTGTAAGTTGAGCATCTGGAGGAATCGCAAGTCTCGAAATAAAACATTATCCACTTTGGTGAGGGAGTTGAACTGGAGAGACAGGGCGAAGAGGTTATCAAGCCCTCTGAAAGTTTCTCCATTTACCCACTCACTCGTGAGCTCATTATAGGAGAGGTCGAGTACGACCAAGTGGGCTAGCCCTGTGAAGAGCCCTGGTGCGAGAACACTGAGCGAATTGTTCTGAAGGTAAATTTCTTGGAGATGTCTATTATCTTTGAAAAATTCCGGGGGGAGAGACGTGAGTTGATTCCCAGCAAGGGAAATAATTTTCAAGTGAGTCAGTCCAAGAAGGGCTCTTTCCGCTGCAATCGTGATCGAGTTGGTCTCGATGCGGAGCTCCTCTAATTTACTAACCGCAGCAAAAGTTGCAGGAGGCAGAAGAGTGAAATGATTAGCAGACAAGTCCAAAACTCTAATTTGATTCCCACAGTTATGTGGATTAGTTGGGTCACTGGGGACGATCCCGATGGAGCGAAAGTCACGGAGCCAACAACTAGTCAAATTAAGATATTGGAGTGAAGGAAGGAAACACAAAAAGTCATTTGGTAGCGAGCTGAGACTAGTGGTTGACAAATCTAAATGACGAAGTTCAGGTAGACCCCTTAAAACACCAGTTTTAATTTCAAGAGAAGCAGACGATGGCCATGATAGGAGACTAGTATGAGCACGAACTGTCAAATTTTGCAAGTAGGGAAGATAACTCAATGCACCCGGTGTAATTCCCGAAATTTTACAGTTCTCCAGTCGTAGATCACGCAAGTTTGGCACTGCCATGAAGACTCCATGCGAGAGCACAAAGCCCCCCTCCAAGTTTGCATTATTGTTATTAGTACTAGCACTAGTTTGAAGTTGATATTGAACTCCTTCCGCTCCCAGGGCGGATGCGGAAGGGGAATAATAGTCAGAGTCTGCACTCCTAACATTATTATTAGCACTATTACCACTGCTACTACTAGTACTTGGCGAAATATCACTACCACTACACTGAACCCAGAGGGACTTTGCATGCTCTGGTCCAATACCGTGAACTTCCTCCTCAACAATGAGACTGTTTCCGGTCTCCACGAGACAGTTCAGCCTTTCGATATCTTGATAAAGGCTCCATTGGCACTGAGGTGGATGGAGCCCATTTCCAGGCCGGATGAGATAGGTGGAAAATATTGAAATTATTAGTAGAAATATTAAACTCGACTCTCTGAACACATGACTGGGGAGGAACTGATGCCGGACTGAAGGCGAGGTTGAAGCTGAACCACTTCGCTTTCTGTCAGTTCGACTATAACTGTCCATTCTTCTCTCCTCGTCGTCGTCTTCTTCATCCTGGTGATGACTGCAGCTGTGAACGCGCTGCTGGCCTGATTCCTCTGGAAATATCCAACAGGTTCTGATTGAAGTTGCTGTGGAATACCCATCTAATAAAGCTCTTCTCTTGCTCCCCTTCATCCCCGACATGACTTTCACCTTCGTTATCCGAAGTTCTGTACCCATGGTGGGATAAAATATATGGATTCCTTGATTTTATCCCGCTTTCATCTTTTCCATAATATTATCCTGGTTGAAGTGGAGAAACGACTTTTCCTGTCGCTTTCACGAGCTAATACTATAAAATTTTTATCCCGTTCCTTCCTACTAGTCCTCCCACTTCCAATTCGATTCGGTTAAAATAAGCGAGGTGGCAGGAAGAAAGGAGATGGAAACTAGGTTAACTTTGATCCTTCCTGTTTGAGTTGGCTGATTCCACACCATGCCCTAGTAATACACGGTGATTACATTTCCGAAACTTCCAACTGGAACTTTTTTTTAGTCAGAAGAGGGAGAGAACATAAATGTATCTTTCTCTTTAACTTTGCGTTTTTTTCTAAGTGTTTCCTTTTTATATCATTTCACTTGGACTGTCGCTACTTTTTTTATATAAATTTTTGGGTCTGCAAAAAAAATGTTCACGTTTTTTTCTACTCTTTTCCCCACTTTCCCTGATTCACTTTATACTTTTTTTTTCTTCGGATCCTGGAAATGAGGAAAGTGGTGGGAAACACTTATCCAGATTTTTATTTTTTGCATGTGATGATGATCAGACTATAATACTCTGATACCGAAGCTCACACTTTATTTAAGCTGGGAAAACATTGGTAACAGCTTGTTCCTTTTTTAAAGTGGGGAATATTGTACCAAAGTCGAGGATGATGATGGGGCTTCACTGTCTTTCCTCTCTGTTTCGTGGTGAATGAGCTGGACGAATCCCTTTTCCTTATTGCTCGGAAAAGTATTCCTTTTCTTCAATTTCACTCAAAGAGTTTCCCTTTTGCAGTGATATAGTTATGCAGATAGGTACAATCTGCAAAGTTTTTGAGGACTTTTCCCTCCGCCCGCTTTGCCTGCTTTGTTTAAGGAGACTTTCCAACTCAACTCCTTTTGGAATGTGAACTGTCCTATGAATAGTAAGAGGAGATGGTATAAAGTCCTCTGGATTCCAGAATGGCTTAAGGAGTGACGTTTTACTGCTCCTCTCTTCTCGTCCTCTTATATTATTCAGTTGGAAATTCTGAGCTCATTTGAAGCAGGAGAGAGGAAAAAAAATTCCCGATGATGATTCCTTTTGTACTTGTATTTTCTGTAGGATTAGATAGGCAACAAGGAAGGGATGGAATAAATTGCCTTTACTCTCATTCCTACACAGTCACCGTTTTCTCACGGAAAAGTCTTAACATCTTCTGTTTTTTCAACTGTCGTAGACCACTTTTTTCTTAAAGACTGGGTATTGTATGTAAGTAGTAAAAACGTAAAAAGTTAGTAACTCATGCGAACAACGCTCAAATATAGACTGAGCTCTTCTCTCCAGAGGGACTGTGAACAGGAACTGTGCAACTTAAATCCAATTGAAACCACCTGCACTCTGGCTATGGTTGCGTCTTTTGGGCTCCCTATAAAAAAGGAAGATTATTTTTTTTTTGGTATTTTTGTTGACGTTGATAGAAAATATAGGGAAGGGACTCAGTCACTCTTTCCCTCACTAAATGCTTCAGATATCACAGGAAGTATGTGTTTTTTATTCAACGTATAAAGTGAGAAGGAAATTTTTTTTACTCTAAATCCAGTCAGTTACTTTTATTTTTCGTTTGGGGTGGTATGATAGTTGGATTTGGTGGTGGTGGTGGTGGAGTGAATATTTCAACGAAAGCTTATATTTTTCTGATGCGTGCCTCTCACTTCTTTCACATTCCACGACCAAATCGTTACTGAAAGGCTTCCTCCGCCTGACAAACTATGTATACCTTGTTTTGAGGAGAGTGAGTAAAGAGCTGCTAGCCAGACCATAAAACTCTTTGCTATCCTAACACTGCTCAATAGCTCTCCCCACTGCTGGACTGAATGACTGTGATAAAGCTTTGAGGAAAAAAAACTGTGCTCTGTGCATTTGGAACTCATCTACGCACTGCCTAATACCATCCACCACCACTATTTACTTGCTTCATTCCCTGCTCCATTCTGTCAGTTGAGTTTTGGTACTCTCCTTTACCTGACCTAAAGTGAGTTGGTTGTTGTGCTGAAGGAGGTAGAAGGTAAATGGGAAATTTGTAGTTGGCTTGTTGGATTCCAGAAAAAAAAATCATTGTAGGAGTCTTGTATTTGTTTCTCCTGTAAGAAAAGGGGCTCCCTGGTCTAGACTCACTTAGATTCGGGGAGGACGAGAGTGTTTTAGGGGAATACGATAGATAAAATGCCTACTGGCCTGAGGAGCTTAGTCAACTTGTATATTATTTTGAGTTAAAGCAGTGGAACTAAGAGGTAGAGAGAGATATTTGTCTACCTACGTTTACGTTTGTATTAAGTTGTATGGGTTGGGTACACTTACGTAATACTTAGTTTTTTTCCTCTATCAGTCCTTTATTTTATTCTCTAGGACCCTTTTCCTCTCTATCCCATATCCTAATCCAAATCCTACTCAATCCAATCAGAATAAATGGCTTGTTTGTTAGTTTTACCTATCCTTCATGTGTGCCTAATACGGTGCATTGGATCATCTTGCTCTTTTTAACAAGAGTGCAATATTGAAGGATCGATGAGTGTAGGATATTTTTTAAGCCCTTGTATGAAATGATATATATACCTTGGTAGTGGAGGCTGAAATTCTCCTTTCTTCACCTTCCTCTGGGTTTTTAAGGGATGCTGCAGCTTTTTTGTGGAAGGGCAACAAATGTGGCTTTGGAATGATGGTGCTGATCAAAAAAGAAAAGCCGAAGAGGTCTTAAAGATTTTTTCCCTTGCTTCGTGTTATTACAGCAGGGATGCTCTTTTTGGACTGGGCTGTTGATGTTGCTGCGTTATTAGTTGTTCGCCCTTTCTTTTCATGGGTTTTCCTCCGTGTCCTTCTCAGCCTCGTCTTATCTTTGGGAGTTATTTCAATGTTTTTACTTTAGGCTGGTGCTCAAGTTTATTGGGGTAACTGAGATTGTTGGATGGGATGAGGAGATTCTCTTGGTAGTCGGTAGTTTTGGCTGTCGCTTTCTGAATCTAAAATAATATTATGAAATAAATGAAAAACAGATTAGAACGGTAGTACACTGCCGTTTTCCTTTCAAGGGGAAGTTTGAGAGTTGGAGTGGATGAGACAGAATATTTTTTTTCGTTGAAAAGAGGAATTTTTGAAAGAAAAGCGTTATTATATCAAAGAAGAGATTAGTAAGAAGAGGGGGAAAAGAGTCAGAGTGAGGGAGAGGAATTATATTTCTCTGCATAAAGCTGAGCAACCACTTCCCATGTGGCCCATCCATTACTTTGGCAGTGCTTTTACTGCCATTGATTCACTACCTATATGTGTCTTACCTACTTTGATGAAGAAGTATACGAAAGTTAGCAAAAGACCATTGAAGAAAACAAAAAAAAATCGATTAGATTCTGAAGCGAGCTAAACAAAGTTTGTTGATTTTCTCACGTCAGCAATGACAAGAAGTGAAGTACAGAAAGACATCGTCTTTGGAATGTCTTTGAGCATTTCTGCATCTGAATCACACATGCAGATATACATATTCATCACCTTACGTTGAAGTTGACGTCCTGTGTGTAAATTGCCAAAACAAAATTGCACTCACTTCAACCATCGAATTACATGTGCCAACACAAATACATTTATTCATGCTCTGCTCATCCCTTCCCATATGGCTAATGGGAATGCCTTAACTCTCAACTCCCCAGAGAACCCCATTTACACGTCAAAACCTCATAAAATCATTAATTTTTTTTCGCCCACACACATAAAAATCATAAATGAGCAATAAAAATTAGCATTTGAGAAAATCTTTCCTTGTCTTGTTTAATGTCTGTCGAGGGGCAGGCTCTTTAATATCAGTTTACTGAACTGATGACAGGGATTGTAGGAACAATATAATTGGTTTTAGAGCAAAGACCCAGAGATGCACTTGCCCACTTGGTTGATTAGCATTGGTTTTACATATTATACTGTTATTTTTGTTTTTTCGTTAAAAAAAACTATCAAATTGCCTTATGCCAAAATGCAGCTATGCAGATCTAACAGCAATAACAATCTTAAAGGTATGCAGGACAAAGTAGGCCTAAGTATGTTTTGGTTGTGAATGGGTAAAAGGCTAAGATGAAAAACTTAATGATGATGATGACGATGCCTCTTAACAAGTAAGCGAAAGAGAACATTTAAATGTTATAGTTATTTTTATGATTACTGCTTACTTAGACCTTCCTTCTAAATAATAGAAGAATATATAACAAGACAAAAGTTTTTGTGTTTTTAAATAAGTATCCCAATTGTCTTTCTTCTAGAGATGGTTACTGCAAGCATAGGCTGATTAAGGATGGATTGTTAAATTATCCATTGTGAAGTGGCTCTTATTCATTTATTCCTAGTTACATGGTTCATTTATTGCAACAAGGTATATTCCTTCTCTTGAACTTGGCTTTGATGTTATATAACGTACTCGGAAAAAAGTTTACAAAACCTCGGAAATTATCTGGTTTTTTGTTTATTACACTGTCCTGTGTCCATAGATAGTTCATAAAACTGAGAATGGATCCTCTCCAACTCTTGTTGACCATCTCGTGAAAACATGGTTGTGAATGCGATGCTAAAAGTATCATAAATATCTTAAAAGTCTTTTAGCTATTGAGAAGGGTCGGTTGGAGGAGGAGAAACTACTTATGTAAGCTTTATTAGGGTCAGGATCATCCTCATCGTCGTCATCATCATCAACATCCTTTTCCCCTAAACATACATAAAGCTTGAGGTAATTGAGAAGAAAAATATAAAGTAAAAATCAATGATGCAATGCAAAACGTTAAAAGACCTTTGTTTAATCTAGCCCAAAAAAGGGCACAAAAGACTCAAACTCTGTACATGAAACAAAGTTACCAAAAAACGTTTCTCCCTTTCATAACTAGTTATCATTGGAATTCGGGATTGATACACCTTTTCAACTCTCCTAAATACATTCTTATATTAATTGCCCACCTTATTACCCAACTATGCCTATGGCTGCGTAGGCATTATAGCGGAATGTGCTTGTACTCTCCAATCCCTACTGACAGTTTACATGGACCCCTATAATCCCAATTTTTCAAGTTGAGGGAGAACTCTGTATTATTGTTGGAGGATTTAAGTCACTTTTATGGAACGCGGAGCGGTCCTTTTGCTATTCCACAGAAAAAAATACCTTAAAAGAAAAGGGAAATCGCCTTTGATGATTGGACAAAGACAAGTATTTTAAACAGGTACAAACAAGACTCACAGGGATAAATGGTTTTATACTAATTCCATCATATATCCCAAGAACAGTTCCTTCCCTTTTACTTGATCCCAATTACTTCAAGTAAACAGACAATGTGACTGCAGCATGTAATTTTAGTGCCTCCCCTGATGCCTACTGATCAACCTAAACAATTGTGTAAACATATACCACACAAACAATGATAATAGTGGTCTGCAGGGCTGTAGACCTTCATCAACGGATCACTGTCATTTCTGCACATTAAATCTACTTCTTAAGAGCTCATGTTTGTCTAACCCAGTCTAGTCAGTTGTCCTTTTATCGCTGTTTTTTGTAGGAATAGCAGTAAAGTTTTTAAGTGATTTTGCCAAGAAAATAAAAACGAAAGGGAAAGCCTTTTCTTGTCATTTCCCATTTTTTTCTTCTCAAATCTCCCTTTTATGTAAGGAAGAGAGATAGATAGGCTCTCCTTGTACCGTTATATGCTTCCCATCTTCTATAAACTTTGGTTTGGCTTGAATGCATTTTTTTTGCAGAACCGTCATTAATTTTTTCGCTGCTTTATCTATATTACCAATATTACCGTGTTTTTGTTTGTTATAGCCATTATTATTTTGGCCGTTTTATAAGTTGTGAACAGACGAGAAAGGGAAATGATTATTGAAAATTAACCAGCACCACGACCACTCAGAGCCTCATAATAATACTCATTATTGGTATGACTGTTTTTGGGAAAGGATAAATTAAATGAGGGGAACTGTCAACTAGCCCTCGTTGGGGAGAACAAGAGGGCCTATGCAAAATATCTAATTATGTGAGGATATAATATCACAGCTTGTCGTTTCTCCCAACGTCAAAATCCATTTGGTGGTTGTTTGTGGCTGTCGTCAACCATAATTTTCTGCACTGCACTTCGTGCAAATTGGATAAATGTACGAGCAGCCTGTAAAGTGGGAATTGGGTGAGATTGACAGGGATGAAGTTGAGAGGATCACCCTCCCCTTTTTTGAAAACAGAGTGTAATTACCATGAATCATGCTACACGATGATAAAAGTCTCTTTCGGTTTGCGCAGCCAGAAAGTCTCATTATATTATAATTATTTTTATTGCAATTAAACAAGGACGCAACCAAGAAGGAAATGCAATATATATGCAAAAAATGAGTTATGAATTGCATTTATTATTAAATGTAATATAAAAAGCAAATATTTGCTCAGGTCATTGTTTGCAAAAATCATCATCGCTCATCGCCGTCATCATGAGCATCAACCATAATCAACTGCAAATTGAATTTGCCATTTTTGCAATAAAGGGAGAAGATTTACTGTGTTATATTCTGGCCTGTCAGGGGCGCTACAACCACAAGTTATTTGCTTTTGCACCTCGTCTGACTGATATATTCGTACCTAGCCCAAAAAGTCATAATTTCTTTTTGAGAGTTTCGCAATCTGACTTGATTCATACACGACAGTCTTTTGGTGTTTGCTTATCTCCTGATGTGTTGAATGGCTCAGAGTTTATGTTGTCTTCGCTTTCAACCAAGACCTCTTGTCAAAGACCAAAAATGTTATTATATAGAAAGTGGATAGTAGGACGATGAGGATTACATTGTAAAGTATAGCGCCATGCAGTTTGCAATGTTTATTTATTTTTTATTTTCCTAGAACCTTTTTACTGCAGTTTTGTTTTCAAATCTGCCAAATAATATCAGCTTGTTATTTTAAATATCCATGCAAAAACATGAATGAGCAACTTTTGGATTTTCGCAGAAAAAGTTTGCAACAAGGTTAGGAAGGTTTGGCTCATCCGTCAATCACAACTGCTAACTACTCCTTTCATTCTAATTGTTGAAGTCTGACGAACACATCAAGTTGGCAAAGTTGGCTAAAATGTAAGTCACTTTTTAAAAAGTCAACTCCAACGTTTCATTTCACTTATGCCTTGTTACGAAAACGTTTCTTTAGATCTCAAGACAGCAGGACATTTATTGTCTTTAGAATGATAGGAGTACTCAGTCAGCTCAGTACACACAATCAGTCGACGACGATATGATGAGTTTGGAGAAAGACAAGCTTCTTTATTTGCTCTACGATGACTTCAGGCTTCACTATCGGTGGTATTGAGAAGGATCTTGTTAAAATAAGATTTTTTTTCTCTTGAAAGATATGATGACTAAGAAGTCGTCTCTCGTAGAGAAGACAATATAATGGTGATCAAACATTCAAAATGAGATGTGTGTATTTCTCTCTGCACATGTGGAGACTGAACCATGTGCAGACGGGTCCTCACTTTTATTGGGCATTATGAGTTGTCCCATTTTATTTTCTGCGGAAGTTTTTTTTTCTCCCGACATGCAAGATGGGAATCACGACTTTACTTCCTTACGTAAGAAAGCAGTATTAGGTTTACAAGGGAAAAAATGTTTTTACTTTCGGTAAAACAGGAAGATTTTCAGCTGCACAAGCAGGCTGGAAAGGAGTTGACTTTGGTATTGATTATGTCCCTTGCTGGGTTATATAAAAGTAACAGGAAATCCTTTTGCTGTATTCCAGTCATCAAGTGTAATTTGATGCTCTTTCTCTTTTAAAGCAAATATTTGCTTTTCTCATTTCTCCCCTCTCTTGACTGGAATAAGGGAAAGAAGGAAATGTCAATATGTACTTTTATTATAGTAGGTCTAATGCCTAAATGATTTTACGTGAGACCTTTGCTGCCTAATACTGATTTAGTGTTGATACAGTCAAAGTGCATCATTTTTAACGTGCAAATTGCATGATCCAATGTTCATAACATTCCTACACATATGGCAGGGATGATGATGATGATGGCAAAGCGACAACGTGCCTGTTCCTGACTTGAGTAGGATTCACCTGTCAATGGAAAGATTGACGAAGGAAGGACAAAAAGTCATTTGGGATTGCAGACAATCTCCATTTTCCCCAACAGCCCTCCTCCCGATTATAAATGAAGTGTGTTATGAATGAATTTATTTCCACCTCATGTCATCATCCTGTTCCTTCTAATAAATCAGCTGTATTTCCAGCGCTAACAGAAAAAAAACTGAAGTTGGATTGAAAAATCTATTTAAAAAATGTTATTGGATCGGGGGCGGATATTTTTGTGAAAGTGCTCATGCAGTTGATTTGCTTGTTGCGTCATTGGAGGGGATAAATTTTCAAAAAATCTCTAAACTTATTCATCAGTCATCATAGTTGAAATGAATCGGATTATTGGGCTCAAGTGTCATTTCTTTGAGCTACTATACCCACTCTCTCTCCCTTTATAGAGTACATATTTTTGCTTGGGGTAAACTGATCCACTCCACTGTCAACATGGGGAAATGGAGGAGTGCGGAGTAATGAATGAGAAATTGTGTGACAGACAAACTCCTCTCCAGGATAAAAAAAATGCTGTGTGTTGACTTTTCCTATAATCCGCTCCCTTCATTCTTTTCTCTCCTTCCCACACAAAAATAGAATTCCATTATCGTTTTCCCTGATGTAGGATTTGGAAAATCTATACTTGATGTATTTACAGTGGGTTCTTGGGCTACAATAAGCACCACTTTTTTACGTGGTCTTATGTTTGTTTGTCATCTTCTTGAAAGGCAATTAGGTCCATGTAATCTCTTACACTTACTCAGTCACTCGACTCGACTAACTCGCTAAGTAAGAGTCCGATAGGAAAGGCACTTGTAAAAAAAGTAAGCATATGCGGCTGCTGTCAGTGACAGGAGAAGGATTAACTATTGCATACTGAACTGAGGCATTTACACTTAACTTATATGTTCCTTATTAGCATTAGAAGCGTTTGAATAAAAAATACGGATTCCTCTAGACAGACACTATGCTAGAAAGAGATCTTGAAGGAATTGGGAAGAAAAATCGAGACAAAAAGAGGAAAGGAATTTGATTCAGGCACATTGATTGGGACAGGAGAAAATAGTTAGACAGGGCTTTCGCGTGTGTAAATTTTTAAACTGATTTAAATCAAATAGAAAGACATTAGCTCTCTTGAATTGATTCAATAGTGTTTTCTACCATTTCTCTAATGTCGACGTCTTCATGTGTCTTGGGTGAGGAATGCTTTGTTGTCTATAGCCAGTTGATAAATTCGAATTTAAATATGAGACAGAGAGCAGAGTGAACTGCATGCATCGATAATAAGTTGGCTGCAATAAATTGCCAGAGTTACTTTTAAGTGCGTTCACGTTGTTCTCTAGCAAGTCATTTGTCAAAATGGAGGAATCGTGCAGTGCTCGGAGCAAATAAAGTAAAAAAAAGCGACAAGCCAAGCGGGACTTTTGCATCATTATTATTTCACTATACTTGGTTGCAACAGAAGGAAAATGAAACGCCACATAGTCTCCCTATTCAAGCCTTTACTTGTTCTTCCCCTGCTTCAGTTTGAACTTTCTAGTATGTCTACTCACTCAGTTGTATATTTATTGGTAGGGAATTTTCGCAGTAAACTCTTTTGCACTGCATTTCCCCAAGTATGAAAACCAAACATATGTGTCTGTCGACTGTTGTTTGCGCGTCATTGAGGATCGAGAAGCAGTCATATGAAAATTCACAAGGATTGTAATGAAAGGGAGGAATCACATGGGAAATGTTGATAAAAAAAGTATTTTCTGATGTTTGTAAATAATAGTAATGGTTCTGTTTGGTTTGGATGGAGGTGGAAAGGAGGATGATATAATATGTTGGGTTAAACTACTTCAGTTCAAGGAACAGGACTACTGCCTGTCCCTATATGCATGACTTCCCTATTCTATGTCTGAAATGAACCTGTACCCTTGTAGATTCGTGTATTTAAGCATTATATATTTGCAAGCAATAAATGTGTAATAATATGTTGTATGCTGAGCGCAAGTGTTAGAAAAGGGAAGTAAAAGGGAAGAAAGTGCTGACAAGGATTTTTTTTAGAAGGATGCATTATTACCCTCCATATATCTCCAATCTGCTATTGAGGAGGGTTAAGTGCAGCAAGGGAAATCATTTGACTCTGCTGACTTTATTACCCAAACAGAGAAAACCGCAAAGTGTGCCTTTTCTCGTCAGGCCATTGTTGTTGTCTCCTTTCTTACATAACAAAACACACACATAGCTCAAGTGAACATTTTATAGTTTGTGATATGAACTTGGCTCGTCCCTCTTCCCTCTCTTCACCACCACCACTGATAGTATAATGAGTGAGTGAGTGTTGCTGGTGTAGAATTTTTGTGGGTGCGCTATATGGAATATACCTACATCCTGTTTTGCACTCGTGCTATATTATTACGGGGAAGATATAGAGGGGCCATTTCTTTTGTGAAAAACATGCATTCCCTCTTCCCTCTCGCTGTTGAACTGAAACTCTGTAATCTTCTTGAGGAGTTTATTTACGACAGTGTGTCAACTCGCGAAAATGCATTCACTCCGTAAAACCTAATAAGACTTACTCAATCGTGGTATGTATATTGCACGTTTGAGTTGGATGTGTACGTTTATCATTAAGTACAAAAGCTATTATCATCCTCGACTTGATGATCATCATCAGCAACGTGCTCTTTTGCCAGGCTTCAAAGGACCCTATTGTAACAACAAGGAAGAAAACTGTTAGTTTTGTTAGCTAGATAACAAAGTAAGCTGAATAGTAAAGTAGGTACGGTAAGGTCGTAAATCGTCGCCTCTTTTTTTATATTTCTCCAACCAATTCATTCACAAGCTCAGACAACTCGTAAATATAGGGGGTACACTTGCTGGTTAAAATTGTTAGTCGTCTCTGATACTTTAATGAGTGGCTGACTCTCCTCCTTTGCCTGTTACTCCTTTTTTTGCTGGTTAATTGGTGGTGTTTATTATGGAGGTATAAAACACTGGTTAAAAACCAAGAAGGATGTGTAGTTTTTTTTTTCTTGAAAAAAATCCCACCTTTAAGGAAAATATAATGAAACATGTGTTGGGAAAGTAGTAAAAACTGGGAAACATAAAATTCCTTTCAAATGCTGCTTTTTCTGTGTGGAAGCGGAGGAGACCTTCGTCTTTTGGTGGGGAAACGTAAAGAACCAAAATAAAATTAGGGAGGGTGAGGGAAAGGATGATATGCTTAAGGGTTATTTCCCCCCTACACATGATTTACAAATATTTGCAAAAGTTACTATCGGAGAAGGGGATCCTACCGACTATGTCCACATTATTATATCTCGACGAATTTTCGGATATTAGCTATCCACGTGAATAATATATTAGCTGGATATATATCCAACCTGGTTAGAGAACTGTTTTCCCTATTATTATTATTGTTGCTTGCGGTTTCTCTCCTTTAGCTCGCCCTACCTTTTTCCCCGATTCACAATGGAACAAGGGAAATGTTGTAGGGCAACAACAGCCATGTTTTTTTCCAGCTCTTTCCTCTCCATATTGTGGAGGAGGTAAAAAAGTAGGTTATTATTATTATTACTCTTACGATTATAGCTTGCTAACATTAGAAATATGCATAATATGGAATGTTCATACATTATTTTTCGTTATTTTCAGGGAAAAAGGTAGGACTCGTTTGGCTTGGGAGCGAAGTGCTGTTTGGCGTGGCTCCCTGTAATATATTTACATGTTAGCGTTTGCTCGCACTCTGCATGCGGCCAATTTTACGTTACAGGTCTCTCTGTTTATCCCATCGCATATCACAGCACGTCATTATAAATTTATATAATACTTTAATTCTTATTCTCCAGCAAGGGCTGGAACGCACCATTTCCGTTTTCCCCTTATTTTCCCGTTCTATTATATATTCTACCTATTAGAATGGAGCTCTCGGCTTCCCACTTCCTACTGTTCAGCGTTGCCTCTCGTTGTTGCTTTTTTGTCGCATCGCTCGTGCCAGTTGCAACTTTGGTGACTTTATAATTTTCGCCCGACTGTGTTGTGCCAGGGTAATAATATTGCGGAAGAAAAAGAATGATGGGATGGGGATGATGATGGTGGACTCTTTACAATGAAATTCTCTGCTAACCACGTGCTTACTGTTTGACTCGGAGGGAGAAGGAGGGAGCAGAGTAAGTTGTGCAAAAGAAGATCATATAACATTAATTCAAACTGTATGTGTTCATTTGAATAAGAGTATGAGATCGTTGAGCCTGTTGTTGTTCTCCATATTTGAGTGTGTCATAAATATACTCTCAAGCTGGCATCAAGAAGGAATGTGCATTTTAATTAAACTTGAAATTAAACAAGTCAGCGCCCTGTTACCTATTTACGCTGCTCCCTCCTCACTTGATGACAAATGTTGATGGCTTTTTAGCGGTATCCTAATCTGAATTTATTATTGGGAGAAGGGAACGTTGTACCTATGTAGTGTTGTTGTGCGTACAGAGTTATTGCAGAGTTGCTCAAAATATATATAATTTGCATCAAAGATGCATTGGCACAAGCCAATGTTGAAACTGCCGTTTATTGCCAAGTATAAACAAAAAAAGGCTTACAAGGTGAGATAAAGTATGTTAGTAACGGTGGAATGCGGGAACAGGGTCTGGTAGAGATTATAAGACAGCGAGAGAAAGAGAAATAATGAGGTGTGCGTGGTGTAGTGTGCCATACCGTCGTATTAATAAATGCTCCGCTCACGATTTTTTTCCTTCCTTCGTCTCATCTCATCGTCTCTCGCCACCAGTAGAGCAAGTCTCACTTAACTTATCAACACTGTCGAGAGAATAGTCATCAAGTCAGTGATGATGTGATTTTTCTCAGGGTAATAAATTTCCCCAACGTTCTCAAGTCAACTCGTCGATGGACAGTTTTGAAAGATTCAGACAAGCATACACTTTTACCATCCATTTAAAAAGGGGGTAATCATTCAACTAGCTAATTGTGTGAGCTAATGTTAAATGGGTCGTTCAGCAAAAGTTTTTTTTTGTGCGTTGCAGGGCTCATTGCTCATCTTATCTCTTATAAAAAGGCTCATTACTTTCACGTCAGATTGAATAGGAAAGAGAGACGTCAGATGCCAAAAATCAAATTGTTCTAATGATTTTGTATTCACCATACAAAGTTAGATGATATTGGCTGGTCGTATTGTGAAGCTCAACTTACAATATAGTTGGTTAGCTGAGGAGCATAATAGGAACGAAAAATGAATCAATTTTACTTTTTTTATATACGATTATCTGCATGCTGATTACTTATAGCTTTCGTTTTTTACCTTCATATTTAGGTACTTGCCTTATTTGTGCTTTAAGAAAATTTGAAAGATTTGAAAAAATTCTAAGGAATAACTTATGTCATATTGGAAACAATAATCAACTCCTTAGTACATCTCTGACAAAGTGGACAGTTGTTTACACCAGAGAGTGTGCAATTATTTATTTAATTATAAATTGGCTTAGATATATCCATTTATCATTCACCCATTTGCAATAGCAAATTACAGAGTGGGACATCCCAAGCATAAATATTATATATTTTTTCCTGCAATTTCGCATTTCATGCGTGTCATTGGGAAATGTACAAATGAGAGTGATCTTTTTGACTAATGGAAGCAGTTGTATAATAAAGTTTAAATGAAGATGAGCAGGTATGACTAGGCGCGACAGATCGTGCTCCAAGATCATGCTTATCAGACTATTGATTAGCTCAAACTGATTGGGATTATATAGATTTGTTGTCTTTCAGTGGGACTGTGTTATCATAACGTAGCTCATTACTGTTATTATGTAGTAGCGTGATCAATGTCGATACGCGCATAGAACATGGGTCATCATGATCATCCACTTCTTATTAAATTTCTGAAGGCGAAAAGCAAAGATGTAGAAAAGGGAAATGCATGGCTCATGACAATAGATTATGTGTTTACCTGTTATTTCATGAAACTTTTACGATGACTACTGCTCTTGCACACGCCTTTTTATTGGATGATGATATGGTCAAGCGAGACATGACAAGAGGAACTTTATTATTATATATCATCGTGTGTAGGCCATGTTGCATTCAAATATTGAGAGTGAGTCAGTGATACGCGCAAAGAAAGAGAGAAAAACGGATTGATGAAAATGGGAAGAGAGATTCACGCATTTTGGGCAGCTATAGATAGCCCCATTCTATTCTTCTCCATTGACAATATCTTTCATCCGCACTCCACTTTGCTCACATCCCATTTTCTATTTGTCTGAATAATGCTAACAATAGGATTTTTCAATCCTTTTTTCCCTGATAGCTTTTATTTCTGTATTATTATTACACATTCGAGATTCCTCAGTCTTCATTTCATATTTTTACGTCATTCCATCTCATTCTCATACTATTGTTGATGCTGCTGCTGATTTGAGATGATGACATGATATTGGGGCATAGAAAAGAGTAACTTTTTATGCGTTATTCTGCTGTTTTTGTGTATGGTTAGTCAAAAGAACAAGATATATTTATGCATTTGATCTTCTGCTGCTCGGATGCGGATGCTCCTGCATGCTGGCTCTGATATGATCATGTATTCTATTTACAATGCAAAACTTTGAATGAATGGATGACTGAGGAATTGAGAATGGATGGATGATGATGAGAATACGGACGAGTCTTTGGGTGCTGTATCGACATCGACAGACAGACAGTTTCAGAGCTAGCCAAAGTTTGATTATGAACCTTTTAAAATGTGTTTTCCATGACATACTGCTATTATTATGGTTATTATTATATTTTGTAGGTATTGAAGATAGGATTATTATTATATTGAGGGGTATATTTACAATAGGAGAAATAAATCTATTTTCAGTGTCATATAAATGGTGAGTCATGCCTACCTCAAGAGTTTCATGAGAAGGAGACGACGAGAGGGTTGAATAACATTGGACAATAGGACTCAATGCTCACTGCTCGTGAACTTTCCACTAATGTTCATTTCTATATCATGGCTGGCTTGAGAAAAAAAACTTTTATATCTTTGTAAACCTTCAAATTAATAAGGTGGATGTCGATGTCAGCCATCCCATGCTAAGTTTTCAAAGCAGACCAAAACCAACTCTTTGGGAGGTATGCTAAATTGCGTAGCCCAAAGACGAGTGGAAATTCCCTTTCTCATTCATTGCTTGTTCCTTGTTTGATAGAATTTTGCTGGATTTTTATGATATCCGTGATTTTAAAAATAAATGTTTAGACAAGTTCATACGTAGGTTAAATGGGCATAGGAGCAGTAATGTTTTTTTTAGGATCTCTGTTCAAATCCTATTTATAAACTTGCTCTTTATATGTTTCCCTGAAATGGGTCAGATATAATATCATCTTGGTCGTTGGTATTATTATTTCGTTTTCCTCATTGTCGTAAAGTTTCTGTTCAATAGGGCTTTGAAATTGAATGGTAGCCTTACAATGGCATTTCCTTCTTATTACTTTTTACCCCAAAAAAACTCTTAATTCTATTTTGTGATTTTCATTTTGCTACTCGGTTGTTAGTTCCCGATGTAATGATATTGGTATTCAGGTAATTGTGACGATCAGATCATGATCGTCTTCTTGCTCATCATCATAATGATAGTCAAAGTTTTATAGCTTGGTGAGCTCATCTTGCTCTCAATTATATTGGTTGTCTTTACGTTTGGAATGAGGTTCGATCTTATTTATCAATGAAAGCTATATCTTGTTAGATTGCAAATTTCAAAGATACCACAAGCCTTGTTAGTGACATGTACTTGCTTATTTATCGGAACTTCATTCACATGTTCCTTATTTGCAGTTTAAAAAGATGAAAAAAATGGAAAGGATTTTTTTTTGCGAAATCATCTCTCGCTCCATCTCATCTCAAGTCAATGTTATGTTGAGTTGCCTCACTCTCACTAATTTGGATGTTGATTTGTGACACATGGAAATTGATAGTAATGGGTGCAGCATGAAACTTTAATGACATAATGTTCATAAAATTTAAGGGAGAGATTCTCATCTCAGAGAAGTGACTTTTCTTGATAGTGCTTTCGTGTTGTAGAATGTGGCCAAAGTAAATGTGTGTCAGCAGTTTAAAATCTTATTGATGCGTGTGATGCTAAGATATGAACTATGTTATGAAGCGGTTCCCATTTACTGAAAGTGAAGACGGAGGTAGTGCAAGTATGGTAGCGATAACAAATGCCACTAACATTCTGAACGGTAAACGGTACACTTTGAACGAACATGAACTGTAGCACTTGGGCCATCCTTAAGTCCATATCACCATGAGGAATCCCTAAGAGCGTTTTTTATTTCCTTTTTTCATTGTAGGTACAAATGTATTTTCTAAAGTAGTGCTCATTCGCTTCTTTGATGGACGGTGATGTTTTTTTTTGCCGTGATGCATATTGAATGAGAATGTGGACGTAACACTGACGATGAGGTTCATGCTCTTTCTACTCATCACATCTCGCCATAAGAGCCAAAACGCAAAATTGAACTGATTCCCTTCAAAACAGAAATACTGATGGTCTAGATTCCATTAGGGAATGTAATAAACTTTTTGACCTATTCCGTTACTTTCTTGCGCTGCGCTAACTTCGTAAATCTACGAAATATGTGCACGGGTGTGTTCAGAAAACCCACTACAAAACCCACTGTGTTGTTGCAGAGTAGGCCCAAAAATTTCATTTTGATGGGATCCATGGGTAATCGTAATGGTACTTGAACTACAACACGGGTTGTAAGAATGCATTAAGAAGATTTGCTCTCTTAGGTTTTTAGCAGTGACTTAGGTATCTTTCTCGAGGGAAGTCATACTTCTATTTTTTGGTTAAAAAATTGAATCACGAACTTTTACTCAAGAGAGGCGATATGATACAAATATCTAACGTATTATAGCCGACATTCCATTATCTAATGGTTACATTATTAATATTAATGATTGAAATGAAATGTGAGTGAACTTTTTTGGAAATGACAAGGAGGTTGTTCTGGAACTGATTTCGATACCCCAGAACAACTTGATAGGAATGATGGATAAAATATATGATTACATAAGACATAACGACCCAGTATTATTGCCTAATGAACAGAAGATTGTAGATAAAAGTGTAAGGGCTGATTTGATAGCGGTATTTTATATGACAGTTTGTAGCTAACTGTGAGCATAAAATAAGAATAATAAGACAAGACGAAAATTGAAAGTAAGATTAAAATGTAGGAAGGTTATATAAAAATAGGACTGGGATGGTAAACAATATATGGAGCTTAACCATGAACATGAAAAGTGGGAGGGAATGGAGGGAAATTAATGGGTATACAAATAGTAAACATCTTCCAAACTTACTTTCTTATTCCCAAGTACCTCCAAGTGAGAGGTATGGTGATTTTGGGGATGTCTGAAAATAGGTATATTTTCTGCTAAATCAAGGGTGTGGCTTTCTTCACTTCCAAAGTACACGGTTCCTTCTAGGCTGACTTGTCTTGTTCCCAGTTAGGGTTGATAACCTGTACAATAAAAAAAAATTAAATAGAACGCATATTAGTATAAAATCAGAGTAGAAGATTGGTAACAAGGATGGATAGACAAGTATATTTAGCTGATGAAGTGAAATCATAATGATGAGTGTATTTGTTGATGGAGTCATCCTTTTTTCTTGGAGAAATGATCTTTACGAATAATATACTTATCAAAAGGACAGCTTGAAATGAGTAGATGTAAATAAGATGAAATCCCTAAAATACCGCATGCTCAAGATCCCAGATTCGAATAAACACTATCGAATAAGAGTAACAATAACTATGTTATTACGTTTTGTTACACTTTCCGTCATGTCTGCATTACAGGGGGATAAAAGAAGACGCCTTAAAAGAGCAATGGAGATATATATGGTCATATCATCATCATTATCTTATCATGATGATTCGGGTACACTAGTACTCAAGAGTAAACTGTGTGCTCTGTGGTTGTAAGTAGGTTTTTTTGCACTAGATATGATGAGACTAGCATCTCAGCACCCTCCGTGTGAGGAGGTGTTTTACTCTACAGGTCTAAAAATTTCGAAAATGAAGTTGTCCAAAACAAAGTCTGCCCAATGTGAAATCAACTGAACGTAATCTTTGGAAGACTAAGTTTTGGAAGACTTGGGCCCAGGCCTAATACACCCAAAACATACAAACATCGTAGCAGAGCTTATTATATGTAGATAAGATTAAAAATAAGAAAACTTCATTTTCCTCTGCGTGTCTGATAATGTTGTTTTTTCTTGCTGTGATACACTCGAACAGATTGATTTTGACATGGAATGCCGAATATGGGAAGCCAACTGGGTTTTTAATGTGATGTTGATACTTCATACTGAAATCAATATGACATGGGATTGCGATAGCAAAAGGGAGAGATGCCATGCACAAAAAATATTATATTCTTCTAATCAAATTCTTGAGACTCTTCATGTGACTCAGGGAGGTTATGAGTTAAAAGTGAATTTCTCCCTTAAACACACTAACGGATGAAATTGCGAACTTTTGCCTAATCTAATTCCTATCGTCATTCGCTGGTTCATTCCCCTTCTCCCTTTCCATTTCCCCGTTATTATTATTACTTCCTGGTGGAAATATGGAGAATCAAGATGCTCTTTTTCGACTAGCTTTATAAAGACAATTTCCATACGCTCCTGGATCTTTTTTGCATGGAGAAACTGAACAAAATCTGCATTGTTGTGTTGGGTGGGGTATGATCCGACTAGAGAAGGAAAGGAAGACGATATGCAATAAAAACTAGCAATAGCCCAAAATGCAATAGGAATATCTGCCTGATAGTTTAGTCCAATATGAGTTGAGGGAGTGTGCTGTTGATGGGATTTTTCTTTAGTGAAGGCTGTGAAATGTTAGCTCTTTCGCTGTAATAACAACAGCACATTATTATCATTCCGGCTGAACGGTTTGCTACAACAGCTCCGTGTCCTCGCTCATTCACTTGAAGCATTTATAATGGTGTGTTCCTCCTTCTGATGACATTTTGGACCTTTGGGTTCTATGGATGTTTAGTCTGTCCCATTCGCATGTGACAGAGACACACACACTATCACAGGACGTTATCTAAATGTTGTGACATTTTCCCCCGCTTGAGTACCTAGAAGTGTGTACCTACCTATTCGTCCGAACAAGCATTATTATTATTACCCAGCTAGCGTCGTCTCTTACTTTCTCAGCTTTTCTTGCGGTGATGTGGGGAATGATGATGATGATGACATGATGATAACGATGGTGTAAGCGTTAGGTATGAAATTTTTAGGATGTTATGCATTGTTATTCAAAAAGGGCTGAAATTAGATTCAAAGGGACTAGGAAAAATATGAAACTGGGAGAAAATGATGGAAGCAAAATAGTTTCATTTCATATTCCCTATCCTTTCCGATGGCCGTGACATACGACATAATGTCAAACAGTATGAATGTGTACTGCAGCATGATGCTTTGATGGCAAGCGAATTGTGTTGCTTTCCATGTTTAAAAAATCGCGAATGTCCATACAGAAGGCAAAAAGGTGCATGTGGCAAACTTCCGTGTTTTTCTTGCCAATATACCCAGCAATAACAATAACTCCTTTCCGATTCTCATAAACATGTCTATGCATCTTCGTCAGGTCTGTCAAGTGGCATGGAAGAAACAGCATATGTCGAATGTGAACAGTAGTATTTGCAGTCTCTTGAAATCATCATCTTCGGTTTTTATTTTTGAAAAAATTTAGACTTTATTACTGCCCAATTGCTCGTAAAAGATGAACCTTGTGATAAAATGGAAAGAGATACGTAAGCTAAGTTTGCCGACGTAGCTTCTTAAAATCCAGTTTCTCTAAGGTGTACAAATAGTAATAGCCAATTATACTTGTTGACCGCTCTATTGCCTTCTTATAACATTACCATCTAGTTATAGCACTAGAAGTTTATGATGAATTGGCATCCTGGCAAGCTATACACACCTTCTTGGGCGAGAAGTTTGTGGGACTGACTAACTTACCCACGCTTCTTCCCCATAACTCCTTTCTCACGTGTTAAATTGACTCAATTTATTATGATCTTGGTAGACATGAGGATGCATTCTTGACGTAAATGTCAAAATATTATTCCTTTTTGAGAATAAGTAGGCAATATGATATTTAGAACTGATTATTATTAATAGTAAAATTGATAAACGGCTCATTTAGTTTCTATCTTTGAGTTGACGTTTCCTCCATGTCATTATTACATTTTGATCTACTGTGGCCTCTCTGATGGAGTAGCACTTTGCATTTTAGACTTCACCAAATTGAATTATTCGACATCATCGTCGTCATCTCGATCCTGCCGAGAAATTAAATGCTGTGAGGAAAGCCACAAAGTGATTTGATATATTCTTGATAAATTTATCTTGACAGCAGCCAAAAAAATATACTGAAGGATGTCTACCTCGCTAGCTACAATACGACTTGAACATGCATAATCATCGACATAAAAGCTGAGTTTGGCATAAGGGGGAGACTGCAAAAGTGGCACTTCTTATAGCTGCAGAGCGCTTGTCTAGCTTCTTTATTGTCAGTATTTCCATCCTATTTCCTAATTTGGAAAAGGTTAGGCCATGCAAAAGCCGCATAGCTCCTTCTCGAAGCTTGTCGTTGATCTTGTCAGCCCAAGTGATTCGCAGTCAAAGCGTGTGCCCTCCTAATGGCTATTGTGCTGGGTAATTAAAAATGATAATGTGAAAAGTGCGCAGAGTTATATAGGTAGTAATGTGTCGAAAATATCCGTCGTTTCATTGAACGAGGGGGCTGTAAAATGAAATGAGAATAAAAGCCCATTAGCCATTGTATCAGGTCTCTGAAACTAAAACGTTCTCCACACTGAGGAGCCGATCAGATCAAAATCCGTTACTTTCCCAATCGATTCTCTCCCATTGAAATTCAGTTTTGTTCTTGGTCATTGTCGATGCAATAATGCTTTGTCAAAAGCAGCGGGGGCTTATCGCTAGTGCGTGAGGTTGACTGCCGATATAACATGTACGCACCGAAATGATGGAGATGGGGATGGATGACAATGCTCGAAAGAACAGTGCAGTGCATAATCGTAGCTATATGATGAGGAATAGCAGCAGCATCATAATTATCATCGTCATCAGTCAATTGTTCCTTCGCTCTGTAGTCCCAATTCCTTCTATATTTTCTCTTCTACGTATGCAAGTTTTTTAAAAGAGATTTATCTTCAATCAGCTGCTCACTTCTCCTCCTAACTGACTTTGACTTTGGCCTAGGAAACCGAACCACTCACCGTTCTCTGGCTTATGAATTTAGGCTATTGGCTATAAAAGGCAGTTTTTTTCGATATGGAACTAGTCCGGCATAACGCTTTATAGTTTTGAAATGGCATCCACATGCCCTTATTTCCTGTTTATACAAAATGCCCTCTCTGCCTCTGAAAGTGGCCATCCGTCAAAAGCAACACCCTAACCATGACTGGGCAAGAAATCAGTGATGATCAATCAGTATTTATTGTCTTGGCTCTTAAGGCTATATATTTACTTGGTCAAGAAGGAGCGATATCATGATGATGCAAATGATCTTTCATCCCCCCTTTTCTCATTCATTGTTAAGTTCTACTCCTCCCAATCATAAAAAAGATTATCGGGAAGAATATTTTTCCTTGCCCTTGCTGCACTCTACTCAACCTTTATAGTTTGGCTGATGGTGATGATGATAGTGATGTCGATTGTAATTTTTGAAATTCAAACACTTTTTTTTAAACATTTGCTCTACTTCATTTTTAACCAGGCTAGGTACCGATCAGTTACCACTTCTGTTGAATTAGCGACTTCAGTAAAAACCGTGAAGAAATTAATGAATAACTGAATTGAACATTACCGTTTGTTTGCCTATTTGGGAGTTTCAGGTACCTATTTATATTTTAGGTAAAAATTGTCTATGCATTATGCTAATTTTTCATTTTCATTCTGAAAGAACGCTGCTCAGCAAATGTTCCCAACTCCAAGCTCATAATTCATCTTAACTGCACCACAACCTGTGTACCTGCCTTATTTTTCAGAGTCGCTTTATTAGTAATCTCAGCAGCAGCAGCATCATCATCAGCACCTGGTTTGATGTTACAGGTATTTCATTGCAGTTCTTCTTCCCCTGCCACTTTGCTGCAGCCACCATATAATTTCGAATGAGGACCGAGTGAGTGACCATGACTGACTAAGGAGCAGAAATGCTATGATAATTGAATGTGCTTTTTTAATAATAAGCTAAAAGCTGCAAGAAAAAACCGTAAACTGACCGGGAATGCCTTTGGAAAATATTAACCCTTTAACTTGGATTGATATTGCCTTTAAATGTACACTGAAACTGGGAAGTCCATAACGATTACTATACAGA
>JAQGAH010000370.1:0-43479 GCA_034696885.1 Lepidocyrtus paradoxus | reverse complement strand
TTTTGTAATGGTGGTGATGATGATGACGATTATGTAAAAATGTCCTATATTTTCGTTGAAAAAATATGGTCACCCTAAACAAGAGGAGGAATACAATTGCCAAGTGGTGGGGAAGTGGCAGTAAATTTGAACTTGTAATCTGCTCAGTTCAACTCCATAATAAAAAATGCACATGAGAGCATGCTTGTCGCGCCATCATATTCTTATCTTTCTAATCATTGCGTGGAAAGGGAAGGGGCTTGTAAGAAGAAAAGAAGAAAAAATATTTCAAGGAGGTAGTTACCATTCTTACTATACTTTTTCTTCTCCCTTCTTCAACCCTGAAATCCACAAAATTGGACGTTTCTCCTTTTTTTTACTCTGTAAAACTACGAATCTCTTCACGCAATTTCATATTGGTGCATTTATAAAGGATTATCGTTAGATCAGATGAAGTTGACAGTCTCGTTTATAGAGAGTCTAACTAATAACAGTAATAACCGTAAGCAAGCTAAATAATGCATAAAGCTAGGCGTCAATCTGAACTTTCTAACTAGGTGTTTCTTTTTACTGGAAAATGGAAAATGTTACGTGTTGTTAGCATTGTCGTTCCAGAACGTCACACAATATAGATGTGTATTTTCAAAGCTGCCTCATCTGAAGTAAAAGGATAGTGTTAGTAATAAAATTGAAAATTGAGGTCTTTTTTTTAGCAAAAAACTGGAAACAGGAAACATTCGAGAATTCCTTTCCTTTTTTTACACAGTTGTACTATAATTGAATTAGATCTGAATGGAGAATCGCAGTTGCATAAGCTTCCATTTTAATTGCCACCACACTTCTTAAGCCATTCTCCTAACGAGGATTTTTTCCAACTCTTTCACTAAATCTGAAGTATTAGAATTAGATAAATATGCGGTTTTTATATCAGGATTTGAGAGAAATGAAATTTGAGTTGGAAATGGGATAAGAAAATGTGACAATAAATTAGGTAAAGAATTCACATTTGCTGAAAAAGTGTAAAGTTCCGAGTAAAAAAAATAGTTGACGATAATGATATTTTTTGTGAGACGATTCACTGAAAGAAATCTTGCTAGACTAGTATCATTACCCGATCTTCTACAGAGGGTGGAAGTGCTTTCGTGAACTTTACTTTTTGAGAACTTGCAATGAATAAAATGCTCATTTATTTAAATTTCTTATAAACCATATTCCCTAAATAGATGCATGATGCGAGTTGCCATTTCCCTTTTTAGTTAGACCTCACTCTCCAAGAACTTTCCTGTCACGGATAATTAAGGAAAAAATAGATGAAGGAATGAGAAGCAGAAGTATCTATGGCGAAAAACGAATTCCTGTGGACAAAAAAAACTCTAGAATATGGATAGCTTCAATTTTATGAAGCACCACCATAGTCTATATTTAAAACTAATTGTATGGTACAGTGTGAGGAATCACGTTGATGAAGTTTTTATTGCCTATTCACAGAAGGAGTTGGTGAGAGCGCATTCTATTTTTTTACAGAAAATTACTCCAAGCTTCTTTATTACACTTTGGCTTAGAGCAGGAACAGGAGTCAGTACAGTTTGGATGCAGCGTACATTTTTTATGCATTTTTTCTCCTCCAAATCTATTTTTAAAACACGTGTAAACTACGCTCCGTAACAGCATTATCTTCTTACGCAGCCAATTTACGCTAAGTCAATGACATGGCTGATAATGATGTGGAAGGCAAGCATGCATGTACCATATTTAACGATGATTAGAAAAGACAAAGACAAACAGGAGGAAGAAGAAGGGTGGCTGAATTATTATTTATTTGCTGGGAAGAAGTGCAGGCTAAAAATTACTCTGTCGTTTTTCACAAAGTCTCAAGAAACTTCTTGTCATACAAGACTGCATTTAGCGTCCTCTCCCCATCCCACTTTCCTTGCTACCAGTTAGTTCAGGACTTCCAAGGAAAGGATAATGCCATGTTTAGACTTTGCTTTTGTTTACTTACATTATTATTATAATTTTCCCGGGGAGGAAGGATCATTTTATAATATTATATGAGATCATGAAACATGCTTTTAGTTTGAAGTGTAAATTACGTAGGTCTACGGACATCTTCATCCAGACTACGCTCCTATTTTGTATGCTTGTGAGTCCCCTCTTTCAATCCATTTTCTTTCTGGCTCAGTCCATTAATTAAAACGTCACCTAATGAGTGACAATCCATTGAGATTTCAGTTCCCTCCTATTTGGATCCATTCAAAGAGCTGCAAAAGTTTGCTAGGCTCATTCCGGTTGGCCTCCCCTTGATTCCACATCAGCTACATAGTTAAATGGAGGAAGTGAAAAAAAAATCCGAATATGATTATGTTGATGTCGTGTAAAAAAGACCAGTCATAATTTGTTAGTTTTATACAGGCGAAGGCTAAAGTGTAAACAGCAATGAGCCAATGTAAGCGCCTCAGCAGTTCTAAGCTCTGTAGCATGGAGAATTCTAGAGTAATATATTTCATTTCATATTTTCCTTTCCACTCGACTAATTGGGTTTGGCAGTCGCTGCTCCCATTTCCTCAGGAAAGACAGTCAAAACTGCTCCAGCCATTGTAACTAGGTATTTAGCTTTCCACTGAAATGTGTTGGGGTTTCCGAGCGTGGGCAGGCATTTCGCGAAAAAAAAAATTGATCAATGGTACTTTTACATGAATTGATAATGACCATATTAATAATTAATTGTCCACTCAAATATAAATCTGAAATGTATGATTCGGTGGCCCAAATTGGACGGGATGTTCATACAAATTTCAATCGGGGCTCGTCATACGAGTCTCAAAAAACGCTCTAATAACAGGCTGGCCCCATCCAATGTGAATAAGCCCTGCAAATTTATGTCATGAGGGAAGTAAATCAATCGGGAGCATCATTTCTAGACAGCGGCGCGCATCCACTTTAGCATTTCCCCCAATCATGAAAAGGAAAATAGGGAGAATGTAGGGGAAAATCTCATCTCATCGTATAGCTTCGTATTATTTGCCATTTGTATACACACCCTCTTACCCACAAAATATTATTTTCTTATAATAAAAGGGCCTGCTTAGCGAGCAAGAGTAAAGAGTAACATTTTCCCCATCTTTCCCTTTATATATGTTGGAGTAAACATGACCTACGTGACATGGTTTTCTAAGTGCTTTTCTCTCTCTCTTTCCCGTTCTGACCAGAAATTAAATCTTAGAAAGAATGATTCTCTTGGAGGAGCCCACAGTCATATACGTACTTTAAGTACCAACAAAGCTGTAAAAGGGAGAGGACTTAGAAAGTAGAGAAAGAAATAGAGAACTCTTTTCTTGGATCGACTCATACCTCTTATTCCCTTTTACATGCTTAAAGAACCGTAAGATTACTTTCATTTATGGCTTGAAAAAAGAAACATCCAAAGGAGGAAAGCTCACTAAATAAGGATTTAGTTGAAGAAAGGGAGGAAAAAATTGTGTGTGCTTTGACCGAGACTTGAGTGAGTTGAGTCTATATTTTTTTCCTGGGTAGCTCAAACTCTCCTCTAAAGTCTTCAAGAGAAGAAGTTGAAGATGAGAAAAGGAGAAGCTCCCTTCTCTGTGTGAGCCCCTCTCCACATGAGTATAATAGATATCGCTTGACTGTATCTTCGATATTCCATTCAAGGAGGAATACAAACGTGTATATAGTCTATTTATTTCAGCACATTATGTACATTTTTGTTTTCTTTACTTGTGCAATAATCCTGAGGAAAGGGGATTGCAGATTGCACAGTAAGTAAATTAAGGCTGAGTTGTTGTGCTCAAGACAAGGGGGCTACGAGGAAGTATCTTATATTGGTGAGACTTCCTATGTTGCAGATGAGCTGGGAGCTTTACAATTTTGCAGAGACAAACTTCAAGTCATTATTAAAAATATCAGAGAAATTGGCCAAGTTGGGCCAGGGAACTTGTTGCGAGGAAACATGGAATTTTAGGAAAATCGTGGAAACGGTTCTTGACCCAATAGGGTTATACTGAGACCTAAGAAAATTTCGCATTCACCAGTGTAAAACGTGCAATACTTATACTTAATAAACATACTTTAAATATCAAAGAAATTTTACAAGTACAACATGTTGTATGTCTTTTTACTGATCTTGCTATCATTGAAATGAGCGGGATAAATTACTTAATTCCAAAAAATAAATTTAACTGGGTGTTGCATAAATAACGTAACAAAGTAACTTTTTCCATTTTTTTTTTCAGAAGATTATAGCAATACATTGTAGATCAGATAATTTAATTGTAGCAGAAGTTAATTAAGTAATGTAAGTACATTTTTTCAGCTTAGTTTAATTTTTCAACACTATTTATTGTCCAGTATCCAATTATATGTTATCATATGTTATTATATTATATCACATATCATAACATATGATAACCTCATAGCAAATAAACTATACTGATTATTATTTTGAAGTCGAAACTTGGTTACCTCAAAGGATTAGCCAGTTTAACTGGCCCAGAATGATGCATTAGAACCCATTTTCTTTTCAGTAGTTTCTTCCCACTTAAAAAAATTCAAAAAAATTAAAGTTTACCTTTTCAACCGCTTGGTAACTGTTTTTGTTTTTTACATATTCACAGCAACAACGGAATCACTAAAATAGTTATAAATTCATTTTCGAAAAGAGCTTGAACTTTAGGATGGATCTTCTAGCACAAGCTGATTCTATAAGAACTATAAGAAGCATTAACTGTAAACATTTTCTGTGGCATGCACTTTACTTTGGCTGAATACAAAATATATTGTGCTTGGTTTATGAGACACCCCCTTAGTTGGGAGTGTGTACTCACATGAAACATGTTATACGCAAAGTCTACTATCGCTTCTATATGTCGCATTTATCTTTAAACATGGATTAATTGCTCCTCTTAAATCTGCTCCTTGTATTTTTTTATTGAATCTCTGATTCGCAAATGGCTAATTAAACAACTTCCATTACGCTCCCCTACCCCATTCAGAGCATAAAGTTGGAGAGCAAGAGAAAGGAGAGGAACTTAATAGGGAAATTACGTAATCTGTAAGTAATGTAAAATGTTCAGGGAAATATTTTCTCCACAACGCTTGACATTTGACATAATGTGTAGTAATAATAATGGCTGGTTGGAATCCCTGCCTTATTACGAACCCAAAGGTCCTCCATAATGACATCGACATCAGGAGGCTTCCATTTTACAACTAATAGCCCGGCCACGAATCTCTTTCAAAACTTATAATATATATTCATATGTAATAACGATATTCTTGAATGAAATGATTAAATGCCTGAAAATTGGGTATCATTTGCTGGCAGAGTCAGTCTCCGGCCTTTCCCCTATAAAGTTCCCATCTCAACATTCTCCTCTCGCTTCTTCATTTCACTTTCATCCCATTCTCAGTCCTTTTTTTGCCTTTTGAGCAAAATACATAAGGATCCAGCTTATTCAGTATTATTATTGCATCGTCTGTTAGTCTTTAACTACTAGACTTTCTTCCCTCCACTTATTTTATTTTTGCTCCGTCTCCTCCTCCACTATGAATAGAGGAATATGGTGGGGCAGGAGAGATCATCAATCTGTGATAAATGTAATAATCCATACAGGCAACAAAAATACATTCCAAAGTCATCTCACGTCCTTCCCTCTTCTCCCTTTCTTAGGTCAAATAAATCCAACCGATTACCTTTTTGATGAACCAATGAAACGAACCTTCCATACTAAATATTAGAACTTTTATTAAACTGGAGAAAGCAGCCACCCACCCACATTACATTACATTCAATACGCAGCATGTTATCTATACGAATCTCTCACGGTATAAAAGGTAGTCATCAGATCCTCCAGTCAGTCCTAGTAGAATGGATAGGTAATGGGGAAGGGGAATAACTGCCCCGAATATCCATGTCTTTTCATTTTCTTTTTCATTTAATTTTTTAAAGAACCGGTAGTGTCCCATTTAGGCCTTCATTTTTGAGGGCCATCGAGGAGCCTCATAAATATAGCAACAAATTGTAAGAGCACGTGCATTCCTCAAAGGGAATGACACAATACTCTGGAAAAGCTTGGAATTAGTGATTTATTTCAAATTGACAGTTTCAATAGGATATAATGAGGGGAATTTAGCTCGATGAATGCATTACAACTGGGAGACAGCCACATCAAAATCGTTTTTGGAAGGAAGTGACAGGAGCATGAAGGAAAATGAATAGTTTGTAAAATATAAGGCTCCTTTCAAACTGATGAACGTTTTTCCTTGAATTTCCCTCAGCAGAGGGTTTCTAATATTGTACATGTCATTGTTTCTCATTCTCCTTCCCATTCCTGTGGCTGGCCTGTCGGCCTCTGTGAGTTAAAACCCTTTTCCTCTTTGGAAAAAAAATCTTCATTCGAAACACACTCGAATGGGAAGCGTACGAGAGGGCTTGTGGAGTCCAATGACTCATACCAAATTACCTGCTTTCCTTCACTGTCCTCCTGAACGGTGAAGTAACAAGAAAATTAGCCACTTCCGCAACCTTTCCCTGCTGGTTAGTAACGTTTTAATGGACGCTCCCAGCTATAAAAATTATTTATTGTTGAATAATGCTCAATTTGGATTTTACACGATTTGTAGTAAGTGCTCGTACGCAAATTTCAGAATTGCTCAGCATTCACAAAAAGTACATGTATGGAGGAAACTAGCATTATAAATTAGTACATGTATGTATTCTGTTGGAAAAAAAAGTGGTAAAATTGTTACTTATAAGAGGAAGGAGACGGAATATTGATAACTTGATGTTTTACTTTAGCGTGTCGTAAAAAAGTTCTCATTTTATTATTTCTCCTCGTGAAATTACTACATACTGTAGTGATTGTTTAAGTCACTTGAAGCATAGCACAGTTCAGAAAGGAGATACTGTCAGGCTGTCTTCCTTTGAGTTTCGTGACATCGGAGCTGAACCCTGGCTGTCTCCCTCTCTCCTTCGATGTAGATGGATGAGAACGATTTTTCCTCAGGTAAAATACTCTGGAATGACTTGAATTCTTTATGCATATGCTTGATGTGTGCAGAATTACTGATTCTGGGGCTTCCTCCTCTAATGTTCGCGTGTGGCTGGAGTTGAACGAGTGTAAGCTATAACTATATGGTTTGGAAAGGCTTTCGATAGAGGTCTGCTTGGCTTGTTCGCTTTGACATTTACGACCTGATTTTTTCTTCCTCCTCCTTGTGGAGTTTTTGGAAATGAAGAAATTTGGATTTCACGTGTGAGCGAAGCTATAGTGTTTGCGGTAGTTTGTGGTCGCAGAAGGTGCTACATGTCGTGGGACTCTATGCAATTGCGTGGGAGAAATACACACAGAAAAAAATGATACCTTCTTGTGATAGCCTTGAATGGTAATTTCCTTGTTTTCATGTCAAATCAAAGTCAATCATAGCTAACTAAATCATTTTCTCATAACAAAGTTACTACTTTCACTTCAAGGAAAACACTTGTCCCACTCCTGTTCGACTAGCCTAGTCTCTCCGCTTTTATGGTCGCTAGCCTATTTTTTAAACTTCAATGGCTATGACTAGATGCATAGACTACTACTAGGCCACTCCATATTATCACCATATTTATCACCAACTGACAGAGACGGTTTCAATTTCGGCGAGCAAACTGTTCCTTTACAATTTTTTTTATCTTTCCTGAAAACAATTTCCTATGAAAGATGTTCTCCTCCATAATGAATCATCATGTATAATAAAAGTGATACAAAGAAAAGGAAACGGATTAAGAAGGAAAGGGGGAAAGACACAAAAACTTATCCATGTAGAAATAGAAAATTTGACGGGAAAGTAATAAATCCCGACTCCACTTGACTATTGGCCCTTCCAACAGGCCGAGCATGAGGCTATGTACCTAGTGTAAATAGGAATGGGAGAATGTGTGTAAAACGTAAAATGCCAATAAAAATACTCCTGTTCGATTATTTGTTCAATCGGCAGAGCTCCACTGTTTTCTTCCTAGGCCTATGTCTTCAGATACTTATTTTTTGCCGCATGATTTATGACTGCAGGAACAGCGTGACAGTTTTCGTAAAAAACAAGGAAATACGTAGTGCCACGTCCTGGATAGAATAAATAAGAAAAGATAGCCGCATTGTCGCATCATCAAATCGTACACACAGGGAAAGTAGAATGTTTTCATTGAGAAGGAGAGACACGGGATGTAATGGATGAAACATTGAACTATGAGAAACTTACAATATTCCCTGTCTCCATACTACTCCCTTCTCTCCCCAAAAACAGCCACCTATATTACTCTGATTCATTCAGCTCTTTGTTGGTTCAACTCTCAGTTCCAAACCATAATTTTCCTCAGACAAATATGTACGCCAGTTTTACTTTAAGAAAGAAAAGTTTTTTTTTGTCTAAACATATTGTACACTTTTGCTCTCTCTTCAATTTTATGCTGCTAGGGAGAAGATAAAACTGGAAAAAATGAAAAGGGACATCCTTTTGATTTGAACAAGAATTTCCAACTGATCGAAAAAACGAAAGTATAAAAAAATCCTGAAACCTTACAGTTTTACTTCTGTACTGTAGAGATTTGCTTTGTTGAGAAGTTTTATAGCAATATGAACTGGTTTTCAAGATTTGGGAAGCTGGAAAACATGTAATGTCATAGAAAAATCAGGAATTCTGGAATGCATCAAGCAAGTATCCACGCGCTTACCCAATAACCTTAAACTTTTTGTGTTGTAGTTTATAAATAGTAATAACATGACATGACGTAAAGTTTGTCAAATTTTTCAATACTTTAGCTAAAATCAAGTTAATTGTTTTACGATATATTTAAACATTTTCTAATGACTTGGATATGTATTAGTATTCCCGGTTCATCGTAGTTCCTGCATTCAAAGAAAACGGTGAAAGTAAGCATTAGATGCTTTCAGCGTGTTTGATGGAGCAAGTTTTCTCGGCGAACTGATTCCTCCGCCATCTGTTAACAGTACCTTTTTCCCGAGGTAGCATACTGGTGTCGCAGAAATTCTTTAGCTGTTGGTTACTTGATGTCGCAACAGTCCTCTCAGAGAATGATTGGCCGAATGCTCCTTTCAATGAACACTTTCCGTTCAAAAGTGAAAATCTCACTTGTTTGCTGGTACAAAGACGCATATAAGTGTAAACTAAGAGAAAGGATGGTGATACTGCTAAGATGGGATGAGGACCCTAAAACCCTTTTTTACTTGGAGGAGTTGGAGCATGTTTTCGTTCCGTTTTTAACATATACTCCTACAAAAAACAACAACATCAAGTCGCTCTGGTTTAATCCCGATACTGCTCTGATAGATTTTTTCCTAAATGATCCTTCAAATTTTCGATGTACAAGTCCATGCTTAAAAAGAATGACTCTTTATGGAATTGTGGCAAGAAGTAGAATTCAACTACTAAAAATGATTTAATCAGGCATAAAACATTATACTATAAGGTCAAATAATGTCATAACAGCCAGAATGCTACTCATTTCTAAATTATGGTGTAGTGAATAGAGAGCTTACTAAGGTAATTGACAATTATAGTGGAGTCAATCCTCAAAGACCGGCTTTTTTCTGAAAAAAAAAACACTGCACAATTTATTCTTCTTTAATCCCAATTCTAATTAAAGGATTAGCTTTCAATTTCCAATGAAAAAGAAAAGTGGAGCCAAGCATTACCATGTTTCATCAAAAATAAATTATTAACTGTGCTTTCACAAATTATAATAATAATGTCATAATTATTTTCAACATTTGCTCCTGATGTTTGCAAACTACATGAGGCTGAAGGAGACCACTCCGTAAAAATGGTACAACAGTGTCAGAGAAATTGTACTTACTTCGTATAAAATATACCGTTTACGAAAGGCAGATGGCATGATAGTCATCAACTATTTCTTGATACCATTTTCACTTCAATTCAGTTTATGCAACGTGTGTCGAGTGAAAGTAATCCTCTACCTTCTAATAAGGACATTATGAGTGCAGTTGTATTCAATGCTTAATCCTAATTAGACGACCTTTTGGAAACTGCTATTGATTCAAAAATCCACATCAAATTTGCTTCCCGTTTGATGTCAATGTTGTGAAGAGCGGACAGTTCATTGACATGTCCATTTATGTTTATGGTCCTGCCCATTTCACCTTTTATATATTTTTTCCTCCTCTAGCTTAACCATTTTAATGCACCCATGTAGTGCAGCTCATGATATGATGTGTTTTGCGGAACACAGCATCCGCCTCTCGTAACCGCCATTACGATTTCCATGTAATGTAAATGTAAATGTAATAAAATATACCTTACATAAGCTCCTGTGCAAAGCATATTTTACGAGACATTTGGGTCGGCTCCCTCGACCGTTTACCTTCATTGAATGTCCTCCCATTTCTCCAGTGGTAAGAAAGTTTCCATTCCCGTGCTCGATCTTGCTCCTTCCAATTGAATTTCCTATTACCCGAAATGTTCCAAGTTATAGATTTTAAGCTTTTCTGTCAACATCTATAGATGATTTTCCCTTCTCCGCAGATGAAAAGGAAGGGGAAGAAAATATCGTTATGAAACAAATATTTGTTGGCTATAAGTACATCGTATATAGCGTATAATGTACGCTGCGTCGCATCCCATCCAACCATGAATCGGCCATTTCAATTGCTTTGAAGCAAAAAAAAGTACACTAAACAAAAAACTAATATTCTCGATATACTTCCTTTGGAACAATTTGGCAAATAAATGGGATGTAACTGAAATGATTCATGAAATCATCTAAAACGTGAGTTGAATCATTGGATATATTTTTCTACCTTTTAAGAACTTTGTGCTTTGAAAACTGGGAGATAATGTGGAATAACGGTAGCATTCATGTTTTTTCAATTTTCAAGTTTTCAGTATGAACAAATTTATATTTTTTTCTCGGTACCTAGCGAGAAATAGCGAAATGACATGGGCCGATTGGATTCGTTACGGGCTTATAGAAAACGATAGTTGAGAAGGTGTGGAGGAGAAGTCTAACTAAACTTTGTTAAAGGGGAAATGGGAGCACGCGCCTTTTAAGAAATTGAAGTTGGGTTAAAAAAAAAAAGAGAAGAAGTGGTGGATACGTTTCCTTTAAAAAAAAACTCGCCCTTTCACCTTTAAAACTACGTATTTTTGATTGTTTTCTGTGTTCGGAATTTTCATACATGAAAAGATAAAAACTGTTGAGACAAAAATATATTATCCAATTTAGGTATTGGACTTGGGAAATTTCACTCTCTTTTCCTTATTCTCTCGTTTTTCCTTCTAATGAACCATGACACAAGTTGAAATTGAAGGATTTTCAAAACAAGCGTTTGTGGCATATGCTGGTCCTACGCTGGTGGCTTAAGGAAACGGGAATCCAAAACTTATTCCTTAACTGTTGGACAGCTTTTTAGTTTCTAAAGCACAATAAATTTTGTCCTGAGCATAAATATTCTTGACTGATTTAGAGAAATAAGAGGGAGAGCGTGCGTCTCCTTCCACAAAGATAAAACTGATTCTGCATTTTATATATGGGATTCATATGTATGGAAAACTATTTCTTTCTGCTCCTAACATTCTACGCTTCTTTTACGAGAGCTGCCAATTTTTTTTTTCCTTCCAGACCGTTCTAAAGTCGCTGCGAAAACAAACACAGCTTTCTGCGAACGAAATGAGATAACGGGAGACTTGTTCACATAAGTAAAGTGGGATAAAAAAAGGAACGAGAACTTGACACAATAATACATTCTCCTTTCTGTTTGTCCTTTCGAGTATAATGCATTTTACATTGATTTTAACTTAAGCTTCGCAGCCTTAATATATGTATTGGACCCATAGCAAAGAACGTCCTATGGTATAGGCATTATCTCATGGATTCTTCTCAATTTCCTTCCCTGTCGTTATGATAAAGCCGGCTTGTTCAGAACAAAATCGCAATAAGGAGATGGGTTAATACGAGTGGAAATGTTATATTTTGCTTTGGGCTCCTTCAAAAAGTACGTCACGCTGAAATCCCGATCTTTCATCACCTTCCATTGTGTCAAGTGTCATTGTATCCATTCCATTGTGATTGACGAATAAAACAGGTGTCAGAGCCCCTGGTCCCAATCTCCCCACCCATGATGTTACATACTCTCTGAACAGCCCCTTTATTGGGCGAGATCGACAACTGTTATAATTTAGCAATTCCCTGTTGCAGTAGCACAAGAGTCGTATTATAGATTGGCTTTATGGTTTGTCTGATTTTGTGCGATAGCAGGAACAGGGAATTGCAATAAAAGTGTAGTACAATTACTTACTGTGAGTGGGGAGAGCCTTGATGAAACCTAGTAATGTTAAGGAATACTTAAGGGCATTAAATGAATTGGATGGGGGCATTCTTGAAATTTGAATACTAGTTAAAAATTCATTGGATTGGATGAAATGGAAATTTTGAGTGTAAATAAGTGGCACGTCCGCTCGCTCCACGCTGGCGATTAAGTAAATGCTAATTGAAACTGGCAAAGGAACGTTTTTGGCTAATCCTCGATGAAGGTGGATGATTATCCCCATAAAGTTTATGTTAGCTTATGTGACTTTGGCGGAAACAAACTAGGTAGGGAGCTGAAGCCTCTTCTTGCTCATTGGCACTTTGGATGGCTCCAACTGCCACGCACCTCTTGTAAGTAATGAATGGAATAAAGGGGACGATGACGATAATAGTCTTAACAAGGACCTTTTCGGTTTCCGAGAGTATTATTTTACCACGTCCAGCTTTACTAGTGGCAGTGACCCCAGCACCATAAAGTGTGTCTGTATGCTACATTTACAAATAAATAACACGGAGTTTGCAATCAGAGCTAAACGGTCAGTTTCAAGGGAGCGTTTTAGCCGAATTTCTCTACCAAGTTCTTCAAACCTTAATTGAAACGATAACTCACGGCTAACGCAACAAAACTGTCAAGACAAAAAGTTGGACAGTAGCCCATTGGAATTATGTTCCTCTCCTTAGGTTAAAATGTTCCCATCCTGTGTCCATCCATACTTTCATTTATGGATATGGATAGAATGGAGTCAAGTCGACATTCCAGTTGTTCCCTTCCCTTCATCCCAGGCACTCTAAAACCTTTTTCTATAATAGTCCACACCCATTATAATACATGCGGGTGTCCTCCTCCTTCTTCCATGTGCAAATAATGTCCCGTGTCTACCAGGAGCAGTCATTCCGTTGGTCATTCATTGATAGCAGCGAGTTCATGGAAATCTGCTCCCCTCAGTTTTTTTCTGCTGCAGTCTGCAACTTTTCCCCATTGTGATTCCGATTATGAGGATGAGGTTGAGGGTGTCATGCTCTGTGAATATTTACCACAATATTTTAGAAAGCAACCACACACACCTAGCCACTCCATTTTCTCCATGTAATAGTGAATATTGATGAACCAGGGAAAGGGATTTTTTTTTCGAATTGGAAGGAGGATAAAAACTGTTTTCACTCCGGCTTTTATTTTTATTTCTGATATGCGCATCAAATAACTCGAGAGAAGGACATTGGACTCTGCCAGCCTCACCAACACATTCATTCTCAATGGGCTTAAATGACCACTTTGAATTGCTTCTCAAGTTAGAATAAACTGTCTGTCGTTTCCAGTTGAGACGATTGCCCCTTCTCCCTGAGAAACTACGTAGGTGGGACGGGGAGTTGAAGTGAGAATCTATCCTATCACGGCAAACGCTTTTTTTTCTCTCGAAAAGATCGACATGTGGAAAAAACGGAGGGACACACAGAGGTGGATGGAATGACATAAATCGTTTCTCAAAAGTGTGAAAATGTGCAAAATATTGAACATGCCAGCATTTTTAAAGGATGCCCCACCTCACCCGTATTTTTCTCATAATGGATGCAGTTTCAGAGAAAGAACAAAGGGAGGGAGAAAATAGAAAAGTTGAAAAGATCAGCGAAACTTTTATTCTTTTTTATGGCTAACCTATGGAATATTTCTCTGCGCTATTATACATGATCAGAAATAATGTAATGAGATGAGAGGGTCCTTTTTCCCCCACTCCCCTATATAAAAACTTCTCTGCCATTTCCCTTTGTCTTCATCTCCCCAATGGAACTACATAAGCATCTTTCCCGATTTTAAGCACGGATTTTAAGTAGAAATCGGATGAAATTACACCCGGCCTTTTATTAGATCAGAAAATGTGGAGTGAAAACCAGGGGTATGGGGATGTGATTGCTTCGAAAAAAAAAGTCAAAGTACCACTTAAAAATTTTACTGCTGAATGGGTACGCCGCCACTTTCACTAACTCGTATCCATTTTTAATGCTCACGCACTACAGCTACCTCCTCCTGATGTCATGTCATTCTGGAAAAGACATTCTTTTTTTTTGTCAACTTTTAGACATGAAATCCGAGTGTTAGCCTTGTCCTCAAATCAAAATTGCTCCATGGTCCATTTAATTGATTGAAAGGGATTTGAAATGTGCGAGAAAGGATCTTATCATTTAATTTAACTTGTTATTGCAGTATTTAAATACTTTTTTTTTATTATCTCTCATAAATATAGTATCCTTACATAAGATAAAACCATAAATACAATCTTCTTGGTTTTTCAGAGTTACCTTTCAAACTTTATGGATCATATTTTAATCAATGATTCTCTTAAATCATAAAGAACTTGCATATTCTCGTTGGTAGATAGGTAATATACTGTACCTTTAAATGTTTCCAAAGTTTCCCTTGTAAATATATACTGTTTCGGTTATCATCAATCAGGTTTCACAGTTTCTCTGCTGTGCTTCTTACGTACGTGAGTTATTGCAATAAAACTAGCTATTTATTTGGTTATGCTACGTATATATGAATGAGTACCAATAGTTTGCTTAGATACTTTCTAGCTCCACAATTAGCAATATATACAGAGTTGTAATCATGCTAGTTTAAAACGTAAACTTAGTAACAATTATAGTCTATTAAATAGCAAATACAATTTGTCAAATCATATTTTAACTGTCAACGTTCCAGCAGCAAATACCAAATATGTTTCCCAACCATAATTGTAAAAATTACAATTGAAGAGTGGCAACCTGAAACTGTAGAAACTGATGATGATGATGAGTAGTCCATTTTTGAAAACACAATTTGGCCGGGTTTCACACAACTTTAATCTTCATTTTACGCTCTTAATCTGGATGGGGAATCTAACATTAATTTGAAATCGTTTTTTGTACTCCTTTCAACATCTTTTTAATGTCGTTGTTCCAAGCAGCCTGTAAATCATTGCACAAAACACGGGACTTACCAAAATTCTGGAACGGGGCTGTGCACACTAAATCATTATAAGACCAATTTGCCAAAAAATAGTTCACCGAATGTAAAATAACGAAAGACAATATAGCAAGTTCATATTTTTATGACAAATGTTGCAAGTAAATACTTATGAATTAGTCGTTTGTTAACAAAGTTATATATTAAACTATTAGCTCCAACTCATCTAAATACTTAGTACATATCCTAGTTTTTATTATCATATCAGTTAAAATACTCTGCAGCATTTCTCTTACACTTTATTTTAACATTTAATACTATTCAACATCCGTGTATTTATAATTTAGGATATTTTGGAAGTACATTTTCTGATGGAATGGAAGTACGACATATATGTAACTCGATCAATCAACCTCTAACGAAATACGAATTAAAATCATGTTAACATGTTCCGTTCTGGTAACTAAGAACATAACGTATCTTACAATAGCTCAATGATTGTAAATCTATTTAATCGCAATCCGAATACTCATACAATACCTTACTTAGATTTTTTGTTAAAATTGTAGATGTTATCATTATTACAAATTTTCCTCCGTATGACTTATACTAAATCAATACTTAATTAAAAAATCCTAATTTTTCAGTAATATTTATCTAGTTTTTTTTACAGTCTATTGTTGCCGGAACAAGAAAGGTATACATTGTTTATTATTATGATTACCATAGAGCTATTCTTCGAGGGCTTTACCTGTTTTATAGTTGCAAAAAGGGGATCACTACTAGAGATGAATATTGTTTCCAGGGAATTCTCGAGCCTACAGAAAAAATCACTTGTAGGGAGATGGAGGTAAGGAGAAAAATTGATGAAAATAAGTATCTCTGTTTTGCTCCTCTAAACACATCTTCGAAGTGGAAGATGAAAAGGAACGCTGATAGCACTAGACACTTGACTAGTTGGAAATATTTTTGCAAGCTTTACATATATCCCTTTATAATCTTAAACTTAACTACATAGTAAGTTGTAAAGAAGATAGACATTATCTCAGAAAATTTATTTTTTATTGACCTTCTTATCATTAAATCTGTATACTTGTTTTTGGTATAAAAATTTACATTTTTTCCCCTCAATATTTTGAACCTTTTTAACAACTAGCTAGAGTTATTTCATATGCTAGATAACAAATTAACTGGGCTTGTATAAAACACTCTTAAAGTTAGATTGATTAAGATTTCTAATCAAAGTTGGAGATAAAAATACGTCGTCATTACACTAAACTCGATAATGTACACAATTTGGGACGCAGGTATTAATGTGTAAGCTGGGGAAAGGGGTGTAAACATGTAACGGAAATAGCAAGTCCTTCAGTCGAGATGTTCACCTTCAGTACACAGGACGATGGGATTCTCGATGAATAATGGGAAGTTGATTAAGTAGGTTGCTACATATCATAGTTATGTGTATATATATTTTTTTAAATAGTCCGGTTTCTATCTCGTATAGCTCATCTATAGCAATGAGATTGTTTATTTTTGTTGGCTTCCGCTTTCATTCCCTGTCAGTGATAGCGAGTGAGATGGGAAGCATTATAAAGTCGTCTAATTGTATTAGACCCTCCTGAATGAATTGTGGAGTCGGAGTTATTAATGAACTTCAAATCGTGTAAAAAAACAAAGTTGTTTAATTTCATTCTATATTTCCCACTCTGAAATCAGATTTACCTATTCCGTGGTTAGTAATAAAGTTGAAACAGGTTTCTAGAGGGAAGGGCAAAACACGGCAAAAGAAGAAATTAACAAAGAGAGAGAGAGAGAGAGAGGGAAGAAGAGAGAGAAAATATTTTTGACTGTCTTCCGCTTTCTTCGCTTGTCACTTTCCCCCTATCTGAAAGAAATTTATGAAGATTCCCCACAAACACAAACACTCACTCGCACACTTAGTTCTAGGTATTCGCATAAACATCCAAAGAGTGTGAGAAGGGAAGGTGTTAGTGGCATTCCATATTGTAGTAAGCATAATGTAATCGTATAATGCGATGTTTCTGTTTCATCACGGCGAAGGTAAATTAATTAGATAAGTTTTTAATTAGATTTCTGTCCCTTCTGCACTCTCATCTTCATATCCTTCATCTGGACTCTCATTTACTTGAGTTGTGAGTTGTCGTTGAAGTCGGGCATTACTTGAGACAGGTTTACCTGCACCTTGTTTCCCGTTATTGCTTGTTGCGGACGTGGTAGTTTTGCTTGTGCTCTGTGCTGCGCTCCCACTTTCTCCGTTAATTTTTTCAGACTGAGCCTTCGTAAGTGGCAAGTCGGGGGAGACAGGGCTGCTACCTGTCTGAGTTGGGACTGAAGTCATCTGAGACGCAATTATTGAGGGGGCGCCGGGAGAGAGGGAAAGTGGAAGTTCGGGCTTTTCCTCGTTTTCATTCCCCTCTAGAATGGGAGTACAGGAGCAGTTAATTGGGACAGGGGGTGGAGGAAGCCCGCTGGTGTCAATGTATCCTCCCATTGCCACTGTGTACTCTTCGCCGCCCGGAGAACTGAAAGTGGTCACGTAAGCACCTGGAGGGAGAATGTAAGCAGGAAAGTATTCTTGCGAGTTTGGCGATGGCGCACCATGCTGAAACATAAGTTGCTGAGGAACTGGACCATAATTGTACGTTGGCTGTGATGATTGTGACTGCTGGGGATTGATATACTCTTTCGGATATTTGGCAAGGTCGTAGTTTGTGGGAAGTGTGGAGGAGTTTGCGAGTCCCGTGGAGTGATTGCTTGATGAGGAGGAGACTGGGAAAGAGGGTGAGCGTCGCACTAATGTGGCAACACTGAGTCCTTTTGGAAGTCCATAATCTGTAGGGAATGAAGCATACTGTGGAGGTTCTAAAACAATGGCACTTGGGCTTACGGATATATTACCTGACGATGGAGCGCTAACGCAATGCCCCAAGGTAGCATAAAGAGGAGGTTGTTGAGTAGGGTTAAGATAACCAAGAGCAGTCGATGACGTAGGATGTTGGCCCTGCTCGTTTGGAGAAATGCCCGACACCATGACGGACTCCACCGCCCCGTTTACATTAGTAGTGGAGCAGTAGACTGTTCCGTTGTTGAAGTGTGCGTGAGAAAATGAAGTCTCTAGTCCGTCCCCCTCCACTCGCTTCACCCCTTCAATGAGATCGGGATTGGAATCACCGAGTCCAAGCTCGGAACTTGTGCTCAGCAGAAAGACTGAACCATTTGATTTGGTATGCGTGGTAAGCGTGCTCGTATCTGACAAATGTCTGTCCAGTTTCCCTCCACACACTCCACCCAGACCACTGACTACACTGTTGATGGCTCCATCCTTGCCATCAGACTTGAGTCCTTTGCCACCTTTCCCCTTCCCCTTGTCCCCACTGTTATTATCACTTTCTCCTTTAGCACGTCTCCCATTCATCCCACATGGGCTCGCGGAATGTGATCGTCGTCGCTTTCCAAACCCACACAGTCGTGAACACTTACATAGCAAGAAAAAGAAACAAACGAGGAGGATCACAAGCACTATCACGGCTAACGTACTTATAATAATTATCATCAGATTGGGGTAGTTGGACACAAAGGAAGGGATGCTTCCCAGCTCAGTCGGAAGTTCTGACTCGTATTTTGTCAGAACGCGGAGCGTAAAATTCGCCATTGACACTCCTGCCGGATTTCTTGCAACACATACAAATGTCCCATTTTCATCCGCTGTCGCATTTAAAATTAATAGCTCACTTTTCTTCTCCACGCTATTACTATTACTACTACTACTCATTATCATCCCGAGGAATGATGCGCTCACTGATGAGGATGACATCGCGTTCCCAGCCCCACCGCCTCTACTATTACTATTACCACTACTGCTTCCCTGGAGCATGTACGTCGACGCTTGGCCGTTGGATGCGCTCAGACCAGATGAGCTCCCGCTCGTCGTATCAACCACCATGTTCAGAGAGCTGTTTGACACGGGTTGACCATTAAACCACCATTCCACAGTTGATTCAGGAACTGACGACACTTTACACTGCAATGATACATTTTTCCCCTCACCTAAAAAAAACAGAGAAGAGAAAGCAAAGGTTAGGCTACGAGAGCATCACGCGGGTTCCACTTTTTTCCAGCACATATTTCTTTCCACTTGTCTACCGCCATTACTAGCTCCATATATAAATTGAGGTGGAGCAGAACTACTCATGTGAAAAAAGGTGTATTACTTATCCTACTTTTTTTTTGAGGGGGGAGAAAGCCGTTAGCAGAAGCAATCGTATTAAGACAAAGTAAGCAATATCAGTTAGTTACTAGCCAATAGTAAACGAGTCCTAGTAATAATAATCAGGATGATTATGGTTATTATCATTTCATGACAGTGTTTCCATCCAGCGTACAGGTCGTTCCAGTCATACTTAAACGGCCAATAAGGAAGTTCATTTTTGTCAAGCGAGAAAGTTGCCAGAGAGGCAAGGCTTGAGCCGAGAGAGAAAAAAACTCATAACTAAAATATATAAAAAAAATACGAAACTGAAGGCGATATGAATTAAGATATTAAGACGTCTCTCCTTCACTTCAGGAAACAATGGGCCATTTTAGCTCCAGTAAAAAGTCATTTCTCATGGAAAATTGGTTCAGTTTTTCCGCCTCACTCTCTTTTTATTACACTTCTTTCTCTCAATTGAAGATAACATATGAAAGCTTACAAGAAAAGGTAAGAAAGCATTAAATAGGGAAAAGGATTCCCACCTCCCACTCGCGTATAAACGTTCAATTTTCAACAATGAAATGCCCATAATCTTACTGTTGTATTTCGTTGTTTTTTTTTTTATAAAAAAGGATTTTCCCTTTGCAATAAAGAGAAGCCTTGCAAGAAGAAACCGAAAAGATGGAGAGGAGAGGAAACATCCGTGAAGTTCACATCATTACATCCACTCCTCTTTAAAGGGGAGATGCTGGGCAATAAAGAGAAATGGAGAAAATATGCGTAATTTAATAACTCTTTTGAACATCCTATTTAAGAACTTTGAACAACTTTCATTTTTCGGTTTTTGCATTCCGCATCATATCTTGTTTTATAACTATGTTAGAAAACCGCCATGAATATTTACTGTTCAGTCTAGTAAATAATGTCAAACATGCCAGAATTTGGCTGTAGTGCTGTCGTTTTTATTCTATTGTGATCAACCACACCATTTCATATACTTCGAACATGGCGTGTTAAATGAATGTACTTTTACGTATCATAATAGCCTGTTGTTTCTTTCAGTTGTTGAAGGTGTGATTATATGCTGAATGTTGTAAATGTAAACGAATAGGTTCATATGACATTGATGAATAGAACTGATTGGTTTGAAAAATGGTAAAACAATGCAGAGTTTGGTATGTTTTTTTTTAAATATTTTAGTTTGTTAGTCAATAATGTATATTTCTGCTGCTACAGATAACCGCAGTTAACCTCCTATTTATGTATGACCAACTCAGCAACTACAATAGAAAACTGGTGCCAATCCCAGTTTCCAAATTAGCTTCCGTGGAATGCGGAAGTGCAAAAATTTGAATTTTTTAATTAATATTCTTGCTTTCAAATAGGTAGAAATTCACTTTCATTTCCTCCCATTTTGGAGAATAAATACCCCCAAAACCCATTTGTACCATTTCTTTCTCCCCCAGTTCACTCTGCATATGCGGAGAGAGCCCACATGAAAGAATGATTGATCAGAGATAAAACTCTATATGAAAAATCAGCCCAGCTCGTTTAGCCACTTCCGACGAGGGCTGAGCATTGAGCAAAAACCAAACTCACGGGGAGAATATGGTTGGCTGGCTTTCTAAATGAATACTCTCATTATGATGACATGTTGTAATGCTCCCAAGAAGTCTCATCCCCCTTGCACACCTGTACTTTATGGGCAAAGATTTTCTTTTGGTAATCATGCATCTAGGGCAATATGCTCCAAACATAGATCATCCGAGAAACCGGAAAATGTATTTTTGAACGGCTACTTCTACATTCCGTTTTCGCTCTCAAGCTCCAGCACTGCACCTACAATGGCCTCGCATCGAATCTATCCATCCCTTGAAGGAAAGTATTTTTGAGTCTCTAGAAAATGGATGATTGTACATGCTCAGGATGAGAGATGGATTTTTAGAGACACACCAGCTTAAAACGCCCATGGCTTTATAAAGTTTTTGACTTCGGGTCCAAACATATAGTAGGAAAAAAAGGTAGACGATCGTTATATTCGAGACTCAGTGGTGGTGATGGTGGTGGGAACACTTTCCCTTTTGGGATTTGCAATCCAGAAGAGAAGGATTTCCAAGCAATGTTAATAAAAATCCGGTCTTCGGTTTCTCTACATTGAAAAACCAGAGGTTGGCACATACACGAGTAAATGAATATATTTCCTTCGCTGCTGGCTCTCCCAATCTTTTAGGTTGAACAACACTGGAATATTATATGCTCTGAGGAGGGAGAGAGAGAGAAAGCTCCGGTGAACTGATTTTGAGCTCTTTAGGGAACAAGTGGAGATGTACTTTTGGTCTCGCGTTTAGTACATCATTCAAATCCATAATCTGTCAGGAAGAGCTCCGAAATGAAAGTTAGCGAAGGAAATGGAAAAGTCTTTCTCTTCATGAGGAGAAGGACGACACATAAGAAGGAAACACGATTATAAAAAGTTGTAAAATTTATATTCTCCATATGCCACAGATAGAGAGCGGGGCTGTTATAGGAGGGAGAAGTAGTTGGGGAAATGAGAACGATGATCGTGAGGATGATTTCGACCAAAAGGAAAAGATGAATAGGATGTCCTCGAGTATTAGCAGAAAATGTACAACATCAGATTTATGTAGAAATTTCATTTTACTGGGAACCCAGTAAAACGATGAGAGGAAATAAAAGCAGATTTCTCCACCACTCTTATGATCATCCTTCTCTTTTAGTTTGACAATATTTAAATTCAATTTTATTCCATCATCATGACGGAATATGAAATTTCCCTTCCGATCAATTCAAACGGGGAGATGATGATGAAAGGTGCTGAGAAATTTTACTTTTATGGGCACCCATTTGAAACTCTCATTTTTGGACCGACCCAGCCAGCAAGGTACAATGACAAAACTTTGTTGTGCTCCTCTGCCTGGCTCTACTTATAGCAAAATTGTGCTCTCCCACACACACCGTACAACGACATGCCACTCCACTTACTTGTAATATAAAAAGTACGTATATTCCAGATAAAAATGGGAAAACCATATACTTCTTTTTCAACTAAACTATACCTCCTCACCAATGGAATAAAAGAATGTTGTTTTCCTACACAAGTTTCACAACTCATTCAAAGATTTTTTTCCCCTTCAAGAGGACCATGTCAACAACAACAAATACGTACTTAAGCAGAAAGCCGTCCTCGAATCTGTAGCATGAAATGGATTGAACCCTCAACCGTATAAAAATGTGCTCTTCCGCTGGATAACCTATACATGTACATGTCAAATGAAGGGAAAAAGTGTATTGATTTTTCTGAGGGAAATCTATGCATTATATTTGTTTATGTATGCATATTTTGTAAACAAGTGCACAATATGAGAAGTAAATTGATTTATTTTCTTGTAAGCCCTAACATGATTTTATTCTGGGTGGAATATATAAAATTCCGCAGAAAAAAAATATCAGAAAAGATTTTTTCCCCCTATTACAAATCACCCATCCCACCGACTAGTCCACCAATAAAAGTTTCAAAGGAAAAATGGAAATATCCGGTAAGTCTTCTTTTTAGGTAGTTGTACTTTCTCTCCGTCTAGTTTCCGGGTTACTTTCAGCATGTTTTTGTTGGAGTGTATGTAGATGGCTGAGCTAGTGAGAATGGAGCCAAGCCAATGGATCTATTTTACTTAAAAGGATAATAAATAATAAGATGGAGTAAATATTTTGAAGATATTATACGAATGATATAGTATTTGAGCTCATTATCGTTTCCCAGTTGGTACTCTACTTTCCCTTTGCCTTCTCAGCCCTTCATTAGGCTTCATGAGATTGGGCTGATATATGTTATGACGACTGTGGGTGGCGTGGGTCATCAAGGGAAAAGAGAAATTAACCCGATTCCTTTCGTCACATTTTTTCCCCTAACTAGCTGCACGTACTTATTGCAAAACCGTTCCCATTTTGGGGGGAAAAGGCTACAGCAAGTATAAACATGCAACAGAACAAGCTATGTTCCTTCCTATTTATGCGCTGGTTGAACGGGGTCAATTTTAACAACGGGACGAAATATGGGGTTGGCTATTGTCAGTTAAAATACAATCAGTTGCTGAGTGCAGGCAAGCTTGTTATCACCAGGCGGTAAAAAGAATGTTTTCCCTTCTTGGAGCAGCCTTTGAAATCCTTTGGAAAATATTTTGAAAGCAGAGTATGGAGTAAATATGTGCTTTCCTAGCCGTTAAAGTATGTAAATTGATGGGCAAAACATTCGTGCGGGATAGACTTTTCCCTCTAAAAAAAGACGAGCATCATTCTACTTACAACTAATGGAATGTTGAAGTCACACAACTTGATGGTGCCGATGATGTAGCTTCTGCTGCACTTTCCAAAACAACTTTCCCTGATAGCACTAGCCCTGCTATAGCTGCTGCTTACTTTTCGCTTCCCGTCTTAAGAGCACTCGATCTAATAATCAGCTTAGGCGGCTATTCTTAAAAAAGAAGTACGATAGAAGGAGGGAAAAAATGTTGGAGGAAATCCGTTAGAAAAGCCACTTTCATCGACCACCGCATCTTCACCGCTCCTCTATAGAGCAGTATACAGGCTTAGCCTCCCGTCCTCCATATTGCCTTATTATATGTCTAGCACCAGCGCTGTCGTGCATGTGCCAGAAACCAACCGAACCACCTCTTTCTTCACGTAATTTAAAGGAGAAAATGAAAGTTTTTCATGTACAAAGTAGCTTGGAATTGTATGGATGATGGTATTAAGATACCTATCCGTAGCAAAGTGGGCAACATTGTAGCCTCAGAAAAAGGGAACGGAGAAAAGGGATGTAGCTAAGCCTAATACTATTTGCTGAGAAAAGAGCTGCCACCACTGTATTATATAGCCATCATCTTTTCTGATAAAAATGGGAGTACTATGTGAAAGCAGATGACAGATATGTCATCATCATCATCCTAAAGGAAAACGCAACTTGTGAAAGTTGTTGGACTGACGGAAAAAATTAGTTTAACCTTATTGCATAAAGAGAAGGCCGCCGCCGACGTTTCGTGACAAGGAGCGAGCAAGAGTGATAGAGAAGAAAGGAGCAGCAACTTCAACGCTCCATGACGGTGGGCTTGATGCCTACAGTAAACTTTCCTTATAATAATAATGATAATAATAATAATAATAATAACATTTTCTTCGCAGGTCGCGACGGTTGTGCCTACCCTGACGCTGACGCGTTATGTATGTAAGATCACAATTACTTTTATAGGTGAACAATGCCGTCCAGGAACATGAAATCGTGTTCTGTTGCCATGCATCAAAATCTGCAAGTAAAGCTTAGTCATTTGAAAGCATTAACGTCAGCACAAATAGGGAAACGGCTATGCTATCTACAGGGCATCATTTCATAGAAAAAAGCAGGCCTCTACCATCTAGAAGAAATCCTTGTATAAAGTGGACTTACCAATTTTTTGGTACATAGTTGTCGGTGAGAGCTCAGGAATGCAGGCGAAGTTTTCTTCGGACACATCCTTCAACGTGAAGTTAGCTAATCGATCAGGCCCAGCGCACCTTGGCTCCACCGAGTTTGCTACATTCCTCTCCGTGAGCCATAAACGGAGTTCTAACAACCGACAATCGCACTCCCATGGATTCTCCTCTAAATATACGCCTTTGAGTGCCACTGGGAGACTTGCAAGCCCCGAAATCCTCTTCAGTCGATTCCCATTCAGTTTAAGCCATTCTAGGCTAAGCAGACCTTCAAAAGCTCCCTATGGACAGGGGCAATTACCCCAAAAATATACCACCAAAAATCACACAATATGCTTTGATACATGAAAAAAGAGGCTGAACACTCGGGCTTACAACTTGGACGTTTCCTTACCATATAATATTACCACTTCATCTATATTCCCTCCCCACACCAACTTAGCCTTACACATTAAACGTTACAGCCGACTCTTCTAATCGCAAACTTCATATATGGCCTCTAAAAAATGTTTCTTCTTCTCTACTTTCTCTAGCTTATCTAGCCCCTTTCAACTTTCCACCTTCTTATACATCTTATCATATGGAAATAACGGGATCACAATGGAATTAGGCATACAAGTTGATTTTTTGCAGTCACTTCCCCTCCTGCTACTTTCTCTTAAATAAGTAACTACATCCTGCCTTTATTATATGGGTTTTGTATACAATAAAAATGCACCTCGTGTATTTATTCTATACAAGGTTCGCCCCTGAAAGTCTCCCCAGACATTTACGTTTTTTGTTTCTTCAATCATCCTTTCATCTACTATCATCAGCATTTTTCTACAGTTTTCCCTCCCAACACTGTTAATTTCCTTTTCCTATCGTAACTCAGTTTCATTATTTATACTTCACGGGGCCTTACAACATAGCACATGTACTTTGGTAAATGCATGAGGGGAAATTAGGAGTTTGATGGTGAAGGTTAAGAATCAGTCACGTTTTCTACTACTCCCTTCATACTTGAAATGTGATGGGGGCTAACGGGTAGAGTGAATAATTTTCTGTGCACATTATCATTATTAAAAGGTGGTTCCAATTAAGAAGGAAAATGGACCTAGGCACCCTAACTACGTTATTATATATGAGATGGTATTATATTCTTGCATGAACTTCAGTTCATACCATATTTGAGTCAGGACTCAAAGGGCACTTTCCGGTGCTTTCATATTTTCATCGAGGATGCATGATAAGATACGACCTACTTCTATAACTTTCATCACAGGAGACGAGCATCCTCGAACATAACAAAAATTTCACATTCCAATCAGTCAGTTTTTTTCCGTTATTTTCTATCAAAAAGGGGAAGGAATAATAATAAAAACTGAAAGGAAAGTGAGGAAAGAAAACATGAAATGTATAGGAAGGGAGAAATATCTGCGTCAAATGAAAAAAGGAAGGTGTTGCTCCAGTTTCTCTGTAGAACAAACCACGCCACTCCTCCAGTTAGAAATAATATCTTTAAAGTTTTTTGTTGGCTTGCCTTATCCGTAAATTTCCCCCATATATATCCATGAAAGAGTATGGACGTGAGTATATTTGATAATTTCCATGGTTATTCCTTCACTCCTCTATTCTGCTAGAGGTCTGATAGGAGCATTAACTACTCACGTCTTCAAAAGTGAATTACGACAGCATCTTTTGTCCACTCGACTCTTAAAGCCTTTTGGACACACAAAACACTATTTTCACCAGTAGAAGAGCACCGCATCATACCGCAAACTACTACAATTCTTTGCCCGCTAATACTCCAGATAAAAATACTACATGGTTAACGTAACGATAAAAACTTGCCTCAAGATTAGAGATAAGGAGTAGCCAAGAAAACCGAACTCAACTTAGGAGAAAAGGAGATCAGGGAAGGCTATGGCTGTTGGATTTAAAGAAGGGAGACTTGTAAAGGCCACTTTTTCTGGTGAAGTGAGCATTAAGAGTCGGGGAGCAATTTTTATTTCTTTTGAAGTACAGCTTCGCTCCTGCTATTTTCCAAAATATGAAAAATGCGTGAATATGCTCAGTCATTTTTTTTTTCTGGAGAATTTTCTCTTTGCATATATTACTGGATATATGCTGGTAGCAATAACAATAATAATGAAATGAAACAAAATTATTCACACAGGAGGGGCAAGACTGTATAAGTAGTTTGGGTTTTGGATGGGCAGAGGCCTATGAATTTTTAAAAAACCAGGTTAGAATATATATCGTGTCCTTTAACTTGAAGTTTAATGCATGTCCAGGGAAGGGAACGGAAATTGGACTAAAGGGTCAATAGACTTATGCAATGTGAAAACTACTTATGGCGAATTCGGCAAACTCCCAAAAGATGCATTCCATTGATTGTGAGTAACTTCCTGTAGGTTGTTCTTAGGTTAGTGTTGTAAGTACATGTGATATGGGCTAAGGAATGAAGATATGGGACCGTAAAGTTTTTTTTATAGTTTCCCTATTAACCTATACACACTATTCTATCCATATATTATGTTGGCTGTTACCTACTTTTTCTCAGTTAAAAGATAATTACTATGTTTTCGCAGGAAAGAAACTTGTCAAGATGGAATGGAGAGCCAACTCCGTGGTACCTGAAAACAGTATGGTTATTCCGGAGAGCCTTTATAACGGCTCCGGATCCCAACACAAGAAGAACTTTAATTATAAGATGTAGCCCGAGTAGTGATTTCAGCGAAAGGAATATAAAAAGAGAAACGGGAAGGGCTGAGCAGACTGACCTTTTCAATGCGTTCGATCTCGCAATGACTCATTTCCAACGTGGTGAGTGACTGAAGGGCGATAAAAGCTTTTTTGGGGAGAGTGCGTATCGGATTACCACTTAAAATCAGTTTCATGAGTCCTTGACAATCAGCAAACGCGGACGAGGACACTTCTCCCAGGACATTATGGCTCAGATCCAAGTCAACGAGGTTACTGAGACCACGGAAGGCCCGTGAGTTGATGTGGGAGAGTTGACATCTTGATAAGTAAATTTTCTGAAGGTTGATAAGACCCGAGCGCATAAAATGATCTGGTGGCAGCGTTTCAAACTTGTTCCCAGAGATGTCAAGTACCTGAAAAATGGGAAGAGAGAAAAAGTTAAAGGGGGAAAAAGGCGCAATCTTTTTTTTCGCGTAAAAAAACGTAAACCAGTCCCTGTCGCTCATTCACTTAACCACTCACATCTTCCCTTTTCACATGTCAAGTAAGGAAAGTACTTATGAATAGTTGATAGTCCCCAATAACAATTGTAGAAAATCGAGGTGGTTGTTACATAACAGTTATAATATTAAGGTTATTCACCACTGCAAGTCAGTTATCCAGTTTTCTTCCAACCAAAAGTCAGGCCAGCTAAAACACTTTCTTTGTTCCCTTCTCTGACTCGTCAATAAACAAGTCAGTCTCATTGCCTCAATTCAGCCTGCCTATTTACGTCTTTGTTTTTCCCCTTCCTCTCCTTTTTTTGGGGTTCCTTTCGTATGGAAGCAAGTTGAAAAACATTAGATTCATATATAAGCTCAAAGTTCCAAACAATAAGAGAAAGTTTTTTTTTTCTGCTGACACTCAAAAAATCAGGGTCAGGTCTTGTTATGCCTCGTTCCTTCCTTGATCAAATAAAGATGGAATTAGTTTGTTCTGTTCTCCTCAATGTCTAAATTGCTTTCGCAACCAAAACATTTCTATACTTTCTGTCTTGATTTTTCTAGTTTACGAGTGTTGATAGAATGAAATGATAAAATGATAAAGCTGTGGTAGTATTTACGAGATGTGCTTATACTGATAGAATATTTTTTTTCACATATTGGTTTACATACACGAAAAACACCCAAAATGGAATCATGCTGACTGGCATATGTCAGTGCCTAAAATTTGCACGTGTTGAAAGTACTTTCTTCCTTGACTTCACTAACAATGTCTGGAATACTCATTCAAATTTGGATAATCATCAAGAAAGCAAACATCTTACTCATTGAAATCGTAAAACAAATTGGGACACAAGAAAATACATTGAGATACATAAAGTACAGGAAAGAGTATCTTGAACAATTGATTACAACAAGCAGTAGAACAATTTGTTACAAATAAATACTTATAAATTCAAGGATTCAGTATGGGGACATCAAAAGATTGCCATAAACTCTCAAGTTAATCATCAGATCTAAGTATACGAATTTGTTTTAGATGCACATCAAGTTAATCTTGACTTTCTTAGAAGTATCACATTTCAAAACCAACTTTATGTTTTTGCCGGAAAATCAAATGAATTATGTAAAGCTTTACATTATTGAAGAACTCGCATGACATTTCCTTTTTCATAACATTATCAATAATAGATACCACTTTTACAGGTCTTCGCTAATAGACAATCGAGAGAAGTTTCGTAAGTTGTTTTTACGACAGGACTTTGCAAAATTAAACTATTACCTAAATGATATGATAGGAGGCATTCCCGCATTAACTGAATACTGCAAAATGTTTTCAGTGAATGCAGAAACTCGCTATAAATTTTGGCAAGTTTGTTTCCTAGATTGTCCATTACTGATAAGGTTAGGTGGTAATCGGAATAAAAAAATATGCCACATTTTGTCGAAACATTAGTTTCAAGGAAAGCACTAGTGATTCCTGACCGAGCCGGAATGAGCGAACAAGGTCGAAATTGTTAAATAGGGAAGAAATGGTGTGAACAAGTCGTAAATATATTTTGTGGTAGCGTGAGTGAGCTAGAAAATAGTATTAAAAGTGAAAAAAAGTGTCCTATTAATGAAATCTTACTTGTGTTCCGGGATCAATGTTGTGAGGAAATGTCCTGAGTCCGCGATTGACGCACTCAACAGTCTGTTTGCCACCTTTCCACTTGCACACACAGTCGGATGGGCAAGCAGAAACGAACCCAAGCCCCATGACAAAGAGCAAACTGATTGACGAGCAAAGTTTTCCCTTCAACTTTCTCCTTCCGTTCCCTAGCATTTCAGGCTTCTTTGGTCTTTCCAACATAATAAACGCGAAGTCTTCTTTTCCCTCCTTTTCTCACACTTCGTTTTTTGTTTCCTCTCCCTCCTCTCCCCACAGTAGTAGCGATGTACAAACTGGCTCACTTTTTTTTTAAACAAAAAAAAAGTTTCCCGTAATAGCAGCTCTGTTGTAGTAATGGAGCTAATATGACGTATGGGAGCAAGTAGAGTTGGAAAGTATATAAAAGGGATGTGATCCCCTTCGTAAATGTTGCCGTTGATGATGATAGGGGAACTATGATGTCTTATATACGGGGAAAGAGTTACAATGTAATAAATATATGTGTGAGGTTTGGTTTCTTACACGCACGAAAGCGCTTCATTCATTATGATTAGTAGAAGTGGGATATTTCATGTGCCTATATGGCACACAACTAGTTAAAAAGTGTTCCCACTTCCCGATTTTATATGGGTAGGTGTTGGTGATTAAAGCACGTTTTATTTTACTTTCTCTCCCTTCCTCCTCAAATGAGCCAACACAGTTTCACAGCTAACTCTTAATAAAGAATTTAGCAGATTTTTTCTCAACCCCACCTACAACTTCACGGCGGGCACGGACCACTGACAACTTCAATTTCACAAGGATGGGGCCAGCTAGGTGATTCAAAGTCAAAGATTTATTTGACACATTGAATGAATAGAATAGAGGGGATGGTAGTAGCTCTATTATTTGTCTATTGCACACCCACAGTAATTGTCTGCTTGCCATTTCACTGGCAGGAAACTCATCAACACTACTACCATCGTCGCAATCATCATCGAAAACATTCACCATTTTATTACTTACAACTGGATGGGCACGTTTATGGTCAGAAGGTTCATGGGAACGAGGTGGAGGAGGAGAACCCTCATTATCATCACGATCATCGTCTTCACCAGCCTCATCATCGGCCCTGCCGGTGCTTTCCTAAAGGGAGAGGGTATAGCTTCGAGGAAATGATATATTGTTGGGTAGCGATTTCCTTTAATTTCCCATTTTCTCTTTCCAAATCATCTCGGCTAGTGATGCTAGGGAGAAAGTGGCGGCGGAAAAACTTCATTCCCCAGCCCTTATATTCAGAGCCATGTAAGCTGGCAGTCTCGCCATCACATTACTGCACAAATCATTTATTATTACTAGCTATCTAAGGGAAACATGTTTTCAGCACAAACCCAATAGCTGATGATGTTGGCGATGATGATGGTTCAAGTTCTGGCGTTGACGATATTGCGTTTTACACGAATGAATGATCCAACCGCAACTCTAATACGTTACTTGCATTCTCACATTTCATTATCCCTTCTGACGAGACATATCAGCCGATAGGAGTAGGTATGAAAAGGTCAATTGTTTCTCATCCACTGAGTCCATCACATCACAATATATAAATGTATTTCATTACGGGGATCACCCTGATAAACAAGGTTCGTTGAACAACTGAACCAGTTGGTTTTACTAGCACTATCGTTAATACAAAATTTGCTCAAGGGGAATTAAATATGTCAGCATGGAATAACACGGATGTAATATGCGTTTAGTCTTCTCTGCTGCTCCTCTTCTTCCCAATGAACTCCTTATACTTATGTCGGTGTGATTACTATTGCGATTTTTACGATGAGCCAAATATCCTTCTATATTGTTGGTCAGCTTGTCCCAAGAAATCTGGAATTATACAAAGAACAAAACAGAAAATGAATATATTATTTCACCGTTGTTTTTATGTAGTAAGAATGGTTGTGACGCGCCATTTCATATTTTTCACTTTTACAATGACATTTGTAAGAAAGGAGAGAAGTTGCGATTTATCATTAAATATCATTTCGGAATTCTTCACACGAGAAAATGTGTATGAGCATGAGCTTATTTAGCTGTTGTTGATTGACTTGATTGTGCTGTTTTTAAAGTATCTTCTGAATCATATACTAATTAACTAGATGTACTTATGACCAAGTATACAATGATAGTTAGTAAGGTAAATGAAGCTCTCGAACCAGTCAGTTATCGATATTATGCCTTTGTCTTATCGTTGAACATCTTCCAGTAGCAATTTTACCTAAACGAAGCCAATCATTGATAGACAATCAACATATCGTGCAACCAAATAACCACGAAAAAACTTCCTTTCAAGTAGATCCCTGAGCATGAACACTGCACTATCATATTCCCTGGATTGGAGAAGTGTCAGTCACAACCAACGCGTGAAACTAGATCTACAAGATCAGTACACGATACCCTCTTCAATTCACTATATCTAGTCGGATGCCCTCCAAAAGATAATTTTTATCTTTTGTATATACCCAAGTAATGTTATTGACACCCAGTGTTTTGGATGCTGGTTAGCAAAAGTTATACAAAAGCTAAGTATTGTCACTAGTTACAGAAATTACAGATACAAACAAGTGGGACTGTCTTCCCCGTCTCTTTCATGGTGGATGGGGGTGACAAGAAAGAAACACTGCCGAGCCTTCATCCAAGACTGTTTCGCTTTTTCGTTCCTTATGAAACTGATATCGTGATAATGATGACACTCATCTCAGTTTCCCTTACAGATATACACAAGCCTAAATCCACTTATTCCACTCTTTCCTTTTTCTCAGATTTCTATTTTTCAGACGACTCTGTAATTTTCCACTGGCAATAAGTAAGGGACGGGGAAAAAAGAGGGAAATCCTCATAAAATGAGCTTTTCTCCTTTCTACGTTTTTTTTTCAATAATAGATTGTTGACGATCTGAACAGGGGCTGACCCACAGCGAAACATTATGAACTGGTGACATAAGGAACTAAATGCCGGTAACTGTAGTTGCTTCTAGAATCAGACTTGATAGGAGTTTGGATCACCAGCCAGCCGACTTTTTTTTAGCTAAATATTGCAAGATCCCCATCCAACCATCAGTTCATTTCTTATGATTTCAACTACCAAGTCAATAATATCGGAGTGTGGAATAGTTTTTTTCCCTTACTGATCCCTTCTCTACTTTTTACTTGTTTTTTTCCCTACTTTCCCCATTCTTCAGTTATATCCATGTTCCTATAAGCATAGCGATAAGTATTATATTAAATGTTCCTGATATTCCAACTCCAACAAAGGATCGCTGTATTGAGCTCAAAAAAATGACAGAGCAAAAAATTGTGGATTCAGCAACTCTTCCAGTGTATTTTCACTTTTGAGAAGAAAAAAAGCTGCTAGTTGAAAGTGAAACAATCATTATTTTGTAAGCTTGGTTTACACTATGTGTGGGGAAAGTGTGAGTCCTAATGCAAGGAATAGCCCCCCAAAAATACCCGGCATAGCACCACGACTTTCGTTTTTTCCCTTTGTTACCCTCATCTCTTCTGGTTATTGGCAATATAGTCACACCATATTATTATAGGAATTTATTCTTCCTCCTCCCGTAAAGTAAAGAAAGTGAGCTCGTGGAAAATGGTAAGAAAAGCGAGAGGATGAAAGGAAGACAAGCAACGATGCTTGTAATCGGTCCGCGAAGTAAAGAAATCCAATTCATAAAAATAGTGAATGATATTGGAATATGTGATGGTTGGTAGCGGTGAAGTAGTTAAAGGGAAGAAAAAAACTGGAAGTTTTATCATAGAATAAAAAGAAGAAAGCAAACCTACTTGCTTGCTTTGCCGCCACCTCACCCTTTTATCCCTTCTATAGAGGCTTGCTTGAAGAGGAACCATTTTCTTTAAATAAAAAGTTTCCGCTAAACAATACATTTATATTTGAAAAAAAACGCTGTATTTCATATCTGCTTAGTTTTTATATTAGTTCACGGCCATTTCCCTTCCCTTTTCTTACTGTTCCCTTCTATCCCAAGTGGTTGCTTTCACCATCAACTTTCAAACTGAGCGTATTCCCCTTTCTTTAAAAAAAAAATCGGTTCGCCTCGGCCGGTTGCCTCTTTCCATCCTCTGTTAGTTGGATTTCATGTTCCTGGTGTGGCCACTGGCACAGAACGACATGGGATAAGGGAGGAAAGTAGCTATCATTCCGACTTTTATTTAAGTATATAATGTAATTCCCCGTTTTAAAGGAGCGTAACACGGGCTTGTCCTTGCTCTATCAACATTAGTCAAAATTGGAAGGTTGCGGTGATAAATGATAGCATGCAGATAGATATCCCTTTTCCTTGGATTTTCAGGGAACTCTCCGGCAGCTTTCAATTGACTTTTGCCCAGTTTCTTGTATTTGCGCAGATGATATAAGAAATAAAACAAAAATGATTTACTTTTTAAATCGAACTCAGAGGAATTGAGTTACTTAACTGTAAAGAGGAGCGATGATGCAACTGTAAGTTACCTATACATATTGAGCAAATTATCTGAGAAACTTCCAATATAACTTAGAATTTTGATTAAATGTTACAATTCTTCTTTGTTTTGCCTTAAAACCATATTTACTCACAGTTTCTCATAACTCCCTGATGAAGGACTACAACCGTAGTCGACACGCTGACTAAAATTATCGACATCAGCACCTCCCGTGAAACGCCTCGAATTATTTTACAAAACTAATACAATTCCTATGAAAAAAGGTATCAATACAATAGAAAAGTTTTTTATTGCTGTACCTTTCACTTTGACTGTTCTACTTGGATACAGATATACTTTTTTTAAATAAAATTTCTCAACTTCATTTTATTGCAGCTCATTGACAAAAAAATCAATTCAATGAACAGTATACTTCTATAAAGTGTGTATTTTGCTGCTTATCGAACACATTTTGAAAAATACATCGTTTTATAAACCCTTTCTTTAGTTGAGGTGAACATGTGCAGGGGAAATGAAGAAGATATATAGTAGGTGGGTGGAAACTGTTTCCCCATACGTGGGAAACCTTTACGACAATCTGGTACCTAAGTCTGCTCTGGCCTCGTTGACTTTATTTCCAAGCAATGAGAGACTTGAAGTGGCTATAGGGGAAACGCATTCCCTCAAAAAGCAAAACAGTGAGAGGATGATTGTACTCACGGAGCGAAAATTTGCTGTCCGATCACGTTCCCTACCTTTTACTTGATTTTCCGCAGTGGCGCCGAAATGAATTCTTTCCAAGTAATTGTTCAAAAATAAAAGAAATGGTTGGATTAGTCGTGCATAAGTATTGGAAGTTGTATGGACACCAAGATATTAATACATCTTAATTGTTACTTTCGCTCTAGATCCCATAGTCCCCTACTCTGCAACTAATCCAGCTTGTCTGGAAAGTCTGCAGGGTCCATAATTAATAAACAGTAGGGAGCAGTGTCTTACTTGCCCATTTAAGGTGATAAGCCATTTCACCAGCACATTACAAGGGTTACCTAGTACACTGGAGTTAGCTCCTGGAAGCCTCTCTCCAAGCACTATCCTAACATCAGCAACAATATCAACAGATTATTAAAAAGTTGAGTGTACAGCAGGAAGGTTGATAGTGATGTCACCCTTGTTGAGTGAGTAAGGCTTCCCAAATAATTGTTATACTCCCTAACTCTAATACTGTAATGATTATAATGAGTTCCAGGCCACTATCTACTGTGGATATTAAGAAGAAGAGTATTCCATATCCCCCCTTGATGACGACGATATAGCATTATTATTGCCCCAGCATAGCTGTACTGGCAAGGGGAAGGGTTTTGAACGGGGGTTCCTTATTCCAGTAAATGAAAAGGAAGAAACAGTTTTTCTGCCTCAGCTTCCAATCTAGAATATAGTTAAGAGGGTGTGAGAAAGGCGGTGAAATATAGTTTTTAATAGTCAATTGGACAGATAATGAAAGGACAATAAAAATGATTAATTCAGCACAGAGTGCGCGGGCATTCATCGGTGATCGTCTTAAGCGATCTTTCACTTCCACTCCTGTGCATTCCCATTTTCATTCACTATCATTTTTAGCTTAAAAATAACTCCGTTTTTTTCTCTCATTGCGCTCCTATCCCATCTCAATCTTATAGGAATTATCCGATGTTTCCACCCTTGACTGTCTAAGTATCTCGTAGTTTGGTACAAAACTGGCCCAGCTATTATGTTTGAGTTGCTTCCCGTTTTTTTAAGCAAAGAGCCCATTTTAGCTCTGCGAAGAAAACTGCAATAAACATTCCCATATCCCTTAAGAACTGTTTGGGACTTGGAAGCATAATAATGTTATGAAAGCTTTCTTGTCGTTTTCACATAAATACTTAAATAAATACACACGTATCCGCTAAGCAATCGTGTAAAGAAAAGTATGTATTAATGGTTCCCTTCATTGCATTGGGGTTTGTCGAATCATTGATATAAAATGGAGGATTCACGACTGGGTTCAGGAAATTTATGAAAGTTAAAAAATAATACAGGGTTCCTGATGCCTAAAGTTAAAAGGAGCCATTTATATGGATCCGCTCATGTAGATACAATATATAACTTGTGGATGGAGTAAAAGTACGCAGTTTTTGGCTAGGATGTTGACGACGTTACGGATTCGGCAACGGAATAACTTTCTCCTTCTTTAGTATATCCTATGGTATTCCGATGCTTCCTTTACTTCTCTTTTTCCGCTTCTTTTTCCTTTCCCTTTGCCTTCCGCTTCAGCATGCTCATGACGATAAAGAAAGATGAAGAAGGGAGTTCATGAGAGTCATACCAAATAGGAAGTTTGAGTGCACTCACATAAGCACAGATATTATAAAAAAAAGAGCTGGGTATAAAGGAGGAAGTTTTAATGCTCGGGTCATTTCAAACAATTGGGGCACTATCAAAACTGCTTGAGAGGAATTGGAGGGGAAATGTTTTAGGGGGAAAAGTGACCTCGTTGTCTTTCTTCCGCAAATGTCCCTCCCCATATATGGACTTAACGCTTGCTTAAAAACTATGTGTAAATTTTATTGATTGCTTTGCTCAGTTTTTGGGTAGCTGGTGGTTCCTTAATTAAATAGTTATATATGGGTATAGCATATCAGAGATACATAGCATGTTACCTAATGGAGAAAGGAATTAACGAAATGCCACATTTTTATCGCAAACTTCACTAAATTAAATGGCCATCACATATTAATTAACGAAATGATGAAATAAGGGGATAATGCAAAAATGGTGGGTTGACTACACCACTTGTGAAATTTAATTACGACTTTTGTGCGAGCTCAGAAAAGCATAATATGCGTATACGTAAACAGTTGCAAGAAACGTACATATAGAAGAAGACAATTTTTACTATAGAGTCAAACTAGCTATGTTGTAAGTCCGGTTATGGTGCAATACTAGAAAAATAGACGGGTAATGAACTATTGCCCCACAAGTTTGAAAAGGATGAAAATATTTTGCAATTCTCATTAGCAGTTTCTTGGATTTTCGAACTGCTTGCATGTAAGGAACTCAACTTAGTTATCAATATTTGGTAATTGAATATGCCTTTTAAAATTTCAAAGTTTCGCATTAAAGTATAAATAAATGACATGGAATTGGGATGTCAACAAAGTTTACCTTTTCCCGATAAAACTTCAGTATTTCTATAACAAGCTCGTATGTAGTTGTACAGATCTACTTTATCGGTTTGAAATACTGAGCATAAAGAATATTACGCCAGAAGATATGGTATTTGTATCATCAACCTAGCTTACTAACTCATTGGAATAATCAAATCTGATATGGAAGGCCAGACTGTTTACATATGTTACGTTGTCATTGTCTATTTATGTTTATGAATGTGAGGGAGCGCGTCGTGCCCCAGTAACTTTAGCTAACATGATGCTGCACGCTGCTCTAACTCGTTTTTCTCTCCAAGAAGGACTAGCTGCCTATGGCAAAAGAGACTTTGCAGTGGTAAAATTCTCTCCCAATTTTTTCTCCAAACCCAAACCAAAAGTTTGCGGCCATATTCCAAGTAAAATATGACTTTAAGTGGTAGCACCAACTTGACTTTCACTTATCGTTAGAAAGCCCTTTGAATCCCTCCGCTCCTGTGTCTAGGTGGTGGGGAAAATATAAGGGAAAAGAAACTCTAAAATAAATAATGTTAAATGAGGTACATTATCTGCTGACTCAACCAAGAAATGTAAAGCGATCTAAAGGCTCTCTACCATACACAGATCTATTTATGTATACGCACGTTAGTAGGATGCTAAAAAAATTGCTAAATTGTACTATGTGTCTTAACAGTGGGGAAATTTTTTCCCATGTTCATTTGTAAAGGGTGGTATGTGAGTCTCCTTATTGCATAGACCTCTACAATATAGAAGCCAGAGGATCAAGTCAACAGGAAACCAGAAAACGATTCATGGAACCTTAATGAAAATTTCAAGAATGCCTTGACAAGGAAAGGAGAATAAGATACATAACATTGTTATCCCACTTTAAATATGAAGTTGTTGGTGGGATGTCTGCAGCAATGGGAAATTCAGCTAAAACAACTTCAACGAGAATAGTGTGCATTAGAAATGTCTAAATTCCTGTCCTTCCCTTCCCCATTCCATGAAAAATCTCTCACCAGCCTCACACCCACTTACTATGCTTTGGAGTCGTCTTTATCCATTCTTCAAGCTTGGGAAGTATCTCTGTCCCATGCACACACTCACTGTTGCCAGGAGGATAGGTTAAATATGACAGAAGTGAATTGTCTTGGCTGGTTTCGCGAATTCGTCTGCGGTTCCCATTCTCCCTTGCCAGAGTGCCAACCTTCTAAATTGCACGTTGCATATTATGTCTTATTTATGGTTGGATCTCATTCTGGTTGCTAATTCAATGCAGAAGTGATGTTAGAAGATGGAGGAGGAGCTCCAGGAGTGTAAGCTTGGAAGCTGGCATGACTAATTTTTTTTAACTGATTTTAATTTTTGAATTGAACTAATTGAATTTTAAATCCTGTCTCTATGCAAGAGAAATACAATTAAATTCCTTAATTAGGGAGCAGCTCATTCCGTTGAATTTATAATTTCTTAATGTAGTATTATATGCTATGGTCCAAGGCGTAGGTGGGCGTGATACTTGTGACAATATTTAAACATATTATTTAGTTAATTTGGGTTGTGAGTTCACACATCCCATCCTTTGTCATTTCTATTTAATGTCGCAGGATTGCGTCACCATGAAAACACTGGATAGTTATATTTATTTCCCCGTTCTTTATACGTATTGACCAAGCGTTGCATTTACTGCCTTGACAGTATCAAGAAGACTAGTGACATGGGAGACTAGTGTTATCCCTCTGTAGTACAGTTACAGGATATCTCGCACCACCAAAATGAGACTGTTGGGGCACCTCCAATTTATTTTCGTAACTGGGGGACGCCCTAAGCTAGATAAATGCATTAAAATCAAAGCATCCAACCAGGATAGTTCTTCCTCTCCTAGCCCGATAATAAGCAAACGGAAATATTAAACTGAAAGTCTGTAGAAGCGCCTGCTACTTTCAAACTCATATCCATATTATATAGCTACTACACCACCAGGAATAGGGACATGACGATATATATACTCAACTATACTACATTTGCCTTAAGGGAGAGCTACGTGTCTTGGAAATGTTTATTTATTGCTTCATTTGTCAAAATGACTTTGGGTAAGATATGATGTTTCCCGGCGTCAGTTTCCACCCATTTATCAATATGCTTCTATGAGGTGTAAGAGGTGATATTCTTTAGGGTCTGGAGTAATTCTACTGAAAAGTTCTGCTCGTGCAATTATAAAAGTATTTAGACAGCGCGGAGCTCTTTTATGATCTCAAGTCTTGCTTATCACGCAGCCCAACCATAGTTATAGATGACAACTGGGAATAGGGACAGGGACTCATCCAATATGTTTGCACATTTGAGTAGAATCAGTTGGAGATATTATGATCCATGATGGTGAAAGTTCTTTCTGCATCGTCATGCAAATGTAATTTCACAAAGTCAGAGTCCTTCAAATTGGAACTATTTGAATTTGCGATAATAATGCAACTAATATTGATCTCTGTGCAATGTCCAATATTATAAACTGTTTTGCAAGTTGACTTAACAATTTACTTTGAAATGTTCCTTCCAATGCCATTTGCTTCTCATATGTATGAGCTCAACTTTGTCATGGACAATTTCCTTGTTAGCCATATCCTCACGTGTAGCTTTTAACTTTCCCGTCCTTCACCTACTTTCCCAATCTCATTTTTTGGGGATGACAAAATATTTGTGTAAATAGGTGATTAAGGTTGTTCGACATATATGGGTCCACATCATGTCTGTATTTGCTTATAAACAGTTTTGTCGATAAGTACTTTATACAGCTCAATAAATCATGGATTCTTATCAGTTATCAGTCTGGGTATACTACAACGTGATCTTCATTTGCTTAAGCCTTCCTGAGCATAACATAAAATAGATTGTAAAACGCTTTTTCTCTCCTCTTGTAATAGAATTTGGTGGGGATAAAACTCATTCCATAAAATTTATATAGCACGTTTTAGTCTCATCAGAATCCTCATCCGTGTCTTGCACACCTCTAACAAAAAAAAAGTAGTTGAAAAAAAAACTAGAATACTGATGAATGAACGCTAGTGTAGCTAGAGCTCGGATCGGTTCAGGCCAGGCCAAAATTTCGGATCAAGTCAGGTTTTTTCTTCAGACTGATGCAATTCAAACGCCTTACCTGACCTTAGTTGTCAGTAACTCGCCTGCTATTTTTTATTGAGGGATGTAAGCAGTAATTCCTAATGAATAAGTGGCAATGAAAGAGGGCGGTGGAAGTAACTGAAAATGATTTAAAAGATTCTGAAAGAAACTTGGCAGAGGATTTTGCAAAGGAATATCCTCAAACTCTACAAACTTTCTCTGGCCAGGGATGCCGCTTTTAATTGACCTGGCCTGACTTGAACTGAAATATTCCGTCTAGCGCGATCCAATCCGATCTCTAATTGGAAGAGTAGCCTTTGCAAATCCTATCGACTTTACAAGTTATGGTAAATGCCGACGACGGAGTAGGACAGGAGACGAAATTTCTAGACCTTTCCAAACTAGGAGTCTATTTATAAAATAGTCAAACTGTGGTTATATCTTGTATGCATAGTCTGTGATGTGATGTATAGTCTGATCCGATATATTTAGTTTTCGGAACACGATGTTCTGTTACCAAGGCCCCACGTTTGTTAAAACTTCCCTTTTTCACTGGGCTAACGTGAGCGGAATTTTTTAGGGGAAAGTTGATTTTTCTACTTATTCAACCGACTGCATCATATAGATAGTTTTCTCACATTTCGATGAGTTCCGCTTTGAAAAAAAGATGGCAAATGCTGAAGAAAGGAGAGAGTGCACATTGAAAGAGAGAGATTCCATACAAAAGTATAAAAAATAGGTAGCTCTGGATCCTCCCACCATTCCCATGTACTTGGGTGAATAGCAGCATTTACAAGTAGATTTCAGCGAGAACGGGAGCTCCCATGCTAATTCCCTTCCATTCGTTTGTCTAATTCTGACATTAATTATGTATATATTATAATATATAATTTGAGAAGGATGCAGTTTTTTTCCTAAACTCTGTGTGCAACATATATCACTACCAAATGTTGTCCGTGCCCACATGCACCATACGTTAAAGTGATAGAATAAAGTTGTGCAAATCTTCGATGAAGGCGTGGTATTAACATCAGCATGAATCAAACGATCTTTTTTCCACAGTAAAAAGTACCTCTACCAAAAACAGCGTTACCTTGCATAATATATTACTTTCCCCAACGGAAAATGTGCATCAGTCCGTATGAAAGTTGGCCAGGTAGAGAGCATTTGTAACAACACAGTTCAGAGTCCCTCCCACGTTTCCGGATATATTTTTTTAAAAATAACGTTATCGAAATGAAAGTAAATATTGTTGTTTCCATCTTTAATTTTAAACTCCCACTGTGGGCAGCGATCTATCACTAGCTCAACGCCGCTTTGTGTGTGGATGCAAAAATCCAAGCACATAAATTGAAATCTCTTATCTTAAACCACAAATTCATTCTTTTGGCAAATAATATATATGGCTGCCTTATTCCAAAAAATACTGCATAATATGCACACAGGCTTAGCCTCACCACTAATATTAAATGCAGCCAGTGTGGAGAATGCAAAATTTACAATTTACCACATCCAGAGCATGAAGGGGAGATTCACACATTCTGACTTTCCCGTGCAGCGTACTGGGACAATGAATCCCCAAGAAAGCTCTCTTGAATAAACTCAAAGAGGAATTACAAAGAGTCCAACTTTTCTTATTCCTGTTGCTGAGAATCGTCCAATTCAATTACTTTTATGGCAAAGAGACAACTCAGATTGGAGACGAAATAATTAGACTTTTCGTAAGAGTAAATTTTGGGAGAGCTGAACTTACATTGGGGGGGGAAATATAGTAACTTTAGTTGGAACACTTTCGGATTACTGTAATGTGCATAAATAAACGTCCGTATTAATAAGCATGTGGGGATAGCAAATTGCCAGTGCATGCAGTGCAGTGCTGGCTGTTTTCAGTTCTGATTCCCATTCGGTGCAGCAGTCATGAATCTTGGCAGAATTTATGTTAGCAGGCAAAAATTATACTCAGAGTCAGAGACTTTACGGGCTTAATGCTTTTTTAGCTTTAATGCCTTTGTAGCTCTGCTCTTTGCATGTTTTTTCATTGCAATGGATTTTGTCATTGTCTATTATGCTTACAGTTAATTGACCAGAGGAGTGAAAGGAAATATGGTGAATCCAATCATAAAATCATATCATTTAGGATGCACTTTATTATTGTCAGCTTTAAATCTAGTTGATTGAAAAAAAGTAGTAAACTTTGTGGGGAAACTTACAATTTGTGTGAAAAGTTAAGAGATGGTTGGATTATAATATTCAGCTGTTTACACAGACAACATGAGTCAACAGAATGAGTCGAAAATATAGTTAAACAAGTCTTTCCACATAAATGATTTAGTACAAAAAGTGAAAACGGAAGGACATTAAAGAATGTAATAAAAATATGTGTTTCCTTTCAACTGCTCCCACGAATCATTTTTATTTAAAGTTCCATTTCAAAAGTTTTCGATATGGAAGCGTACAACTAGTGCTCGGAGCAGGCCGATGCAGGCCGTGTCAGGCATCCCCACATTTACAGACCCGGTTTAATTGAAAACGTTTTTGCAAACGAAGAGCAAGACCTTACAAAAACCTCTGAAAAATTTCAGCCGGATTCGGAGTGATTTAAGCTGAACACAGAATTTAGGACATATGGGGCCTGAGTTTGTAGGCAGGTCAGACCAAATTCCAAATAAGCGCTATCCGGGATCTATGAAAAGTACATTTGAATTAGACGAGTTTTTGCATACGCCTTTCCTATATTTTTGCTATCGTGGTTGCAAAATTTCAGCTTGATCAGACAAGATTGAATATTTCGATGAACAAAAACTTCAAAACATGAGAAAACCCAAAAAAAGGGCCTCATCCGAGCTCTACGTATAGCACACGCAATGTATAAACTAGCCATCCACAGCTATCCAAACTTGCGACCGGATACAGTATGGGAAAACTCAAAATGCCTGACTAAAAGACTTAACGCACATAACCTTGACAAC
>JAQGAH010000369.1:0-43505 GCA_034696885.1 Lepidocyrtus paradoxus | reverse complement strand
ATATCACCGCTTTCATCATGCTCATTATCATTATAATCTATCACCATTGCCGAACCCTAGAATCTATCGCTAAAAATGCTAGAATGTAGTTTGCACAGAAATTCATTAAATATGTGCCTAAACACATCTCTATTAACTGAGAAATAATGGATATTTAAATAATCAAGGTTGTCAGATTTGCAAAACTTATCTTATGTACCAAGTCTAGAATAAAGAATGCACCTCAACAAACGAAAGGCTTTAATAAGCCATGTATATATTAATTAAAATTTAAAAAATACCCGAATCTTTTCAAGGCTCGTAGATAGCACCAGAAAAATCCTTTTATTAACTGTTTTTGCAAAAGTACGAATATTTATCGCGGTATCAGCAACCATCTCATATTTACATCCCCGTCTTCCAACAATCCTGATCTACGACCGAGCAGTTTGTATTTATTAAATTTTATTGTGCCAAAATCATGATGATAGCATGCACATCTACATATTACTCAACACCTAAAGACTGTCCTCATTTCCCATTGCAATCCTTAATTTAGCCGAACACGGAATAGCCCATGCAAACATGTGCTGAAAATAAGCATCTTTAAGGATGTTTTTTATTGTTGCATGTTTCTTCGTGGGCTTGTCACTTGCCCTAATCATATCAGGTCTGGCTGAATTTAAAGCTTTCCATTGTGTAAGTTCCTGTTTTTACTGTACAGCTCTTCGAACCCGAGCGCGGGGCTAGACTAGGCTGTTAACAAATTAGATATAGGTGTAAATGTAAATAATAATATCTTACTTATCTGATCAAGAAACTCGTTGAGCTGTCGAAAAGTTTAATTTTTTGTTTGTTAAGTCATATAAAATTATGTAAAATATGATTCAAGAAAAAAATAATATGTAACTGCACGAGAGCGTCTGTAATGATAATGTCAAATGATAGCAAAAGAAGTGTAAATGATTTGAACTCTCAGATGGGGAGTTGCGTTTTTTCCAAAGATTTGTGATGTAAAAGAATAAATAGGGGATGGTAGGTTACGTGTAGGTAAAAAAACGTAATAGACAGGCCCGAGACGATGAGATGGGAAAGAAGGTCTCATCTCTCACCTCGTAGAGCTCTTACAATCATTCTACTTTCAGGATAAGCTTTTGTATTTCAAATCGAGTGTGAAACTGTGTGATATTACGTATTTGGAATGGTAAAAATAGACATTTTATAAGCGTTTTATAAGAACTACAAAATTTCCATATTTCCTACATTTGTACGTAATCTTACATAAAATATATTGCAAGACCACAAATGCGGCTATTTATGTACTTACTTAACTTACAGAACGAGATGGACTTTATAAATATTTAGGTATTTTCATTCTTGCACATCCCATCATATCATTGTACTGAACCAGACGTAAATATATTTATGGGATAATGCTATATTAACTCTAATCTTGAGACGAGCAAATAAAAGAGACAATAAGCAGATCAATCTTTGTATTAGTGTTTCATATCCCATGTCGGCCATGTCATATTACTATTACATTGTGTAAACGCTTCACCCACCAGACTATAGCGGAATGTAAGGCGAAAGAAAATTTCTCATCACTTTTCCGACATTGCTTAAGAGATTAAACGGAAGATAAGGAAATACCTTGGCATCGATGGTGTTTACCGAAAGCCATGTAACATTCATGTACAGTCATTTTTTATAAGAAAGGAATGCCGGATATTTTTGCATTTTTGAATTCAAAAACCATCAAACCCAAACTCCGCCAACGTTGCATATTGATTGTTCTTCTCATCTCATTTGATTCTCTGTCAAACTGGACCTTCCTCTTTGTCTACAGCTTTCAACTTTCAATATGACTCAAATATCAGATCCGATCCCATGTCTAAGGAATACAAAAAATGAACTTTTTCTCTCATAAAATTAAAGATTTTTCTTTAAAAGAAAATGCAATTTAAGTTTTTTTTGGCTCTAAAAATTATTTTAGACAAGTGAGCTCTCGAGGTATTTATCCCTTTGTGTATTTCCCTTCATATTCATTTATCTTTACATGTCTTGTTTGTTGCTTCATTTGTGGACGATTGAAAATTGGGAGTCCTTCTACGATTTATAAAAGGGAAGAAGACAGACATATTTTAACAACAAAGCACCCAATAACGTCTGAAACCTTAATAAGCACGATAGGGATGATGTGTCTGAAAAAGGCTTTGATGAGTGAAACCTTTTTTACCGACATTTTATTCCTAATCTTGCTCTAGGTCTTAGATTGCACTATAGAGTCATGCCAATGACTTTGACTTGCTCATATGGAGTATAAGGTGCCTATCCATTTATACGCTTTCTTGACTTTTTATTGAGTATCCAACAAGAATCATATTATTACCGACTCTAGCAACCGATTCCTATTTATAGGAAATGAAGCCCACATACATTCACCAAGAGTAAAGAAAATAGTGACGGGTATCTGGCTAAACTGAGGATGACGTGATTTTCAATCTATTATCCATATGTTCCATATTTTGTACCGTTTTTGATTGAATGACTTGGCAAAATATTCACTCAAACCAGGGGAAAAGGAGGAGGCTGATCAGAGTTTTGACATTAAGTGTCAGTCACAGGCCAGATAATAAAGTAAGGTAGAGGAGAAGATTAGGATTGAAATTAAATCTTGTTATAATAATAAAACCGATAAAAAAAGCCGTCGATAGTTTGGCTATTTTGGCATTATAAGGTGCAAGTTCCTTATCAGTCAGATTCTCTACTCCTCCTATGCTGCGGGTCTATATAGGTATACTTTTACTTCTGAATTTTTCGGTATGAATGTATCAAAGATGGATCAACTATGAAAAAAATTAACTGTTTGTGTACACCCCATAACATGTGTAACGTAATATTTATACCTACTTTTAAAAAATCCGTGTTTACCTACAATTTTTTGTACCTAAAAAATTCTACCTACTTTTCCCCCTTTACAAGTGATCCCGTTGTTGATAGAGAAAACATATCGGTTATTTTCAGGTCCTTTTAATAAACTCACTATGTAATTTAAAATGCACCGAAATTACAGCCTTTTCAGCTCCTAACAACGTTCCCTACATTATCTGCACGCAGACTAGACAGAGCCGAATTAATAAGGACATATAAACCTAGTATGGACATATGTCCAGTTAGCAAGAGTAAATTCTGAAAATTACAAAAGTAAACTTATGAATCTTGCGTGCATTTCAAAGGTATGATCCCAGTCAACTTACCAGGATTAGGATTATGGTGGTGGTGGGTGAATGAATGCGTGATAAAGTATTAATGTAGCTTGTAACTAGCATTATAAGGGAGAAAAGAGGATTTGAACAATGAACTGTAAGATTAGCTCGGAAAATGAAAGAAAATCTTGCTCATTTAAAGTTTACTTAAAAGTCTGCCTTCCTCTCTCATCTTTTTTTGTGCGTGTGGTCTAGCGTTTATGTCTAGAAACGGAACGTTATTTTCTGGTCATTTTTATACATTCAAATCTGTGTCGAGCCGATACTCTTTTTTCATATTCCCACTTGAGTCAGGACAAGAATGGGTAGAGAAGATGCATGTCTCACGTCTGACTTTCTTTATTTGTACAATGACTTGGCTTATAGGGAAGAGGATTTTTTTATGCAGCCGAGATTAAAATAGGCATATATTGTATGGGCTTTAGACATGTCATGAATATGACTCAAGAAATAATCCCATCCTACCACAAATAAAATCAAATAAACATAGAAAGTCGGACATGTCGGGGTGCATTATAATATGGTTGAGTTGACCAATTTAGTACGTTTTATGAGAAACGCATCATTAGCTCAATTATTCAATCTTGAAAGGATTTTTCTTTCTTTTGCGCAAAAAAAATATCTCCGTTTGCAAGAGAAACTTTTGGATTTTTCAGCATAAAGTTGAATAATAATGAAGAGCTTGAGGCGCGAGTCGTGATTAACCAATTAAGACTTTCTGATTCTGATTAACCACCCCTTTATCTCGCTCCTCCGTGCTCGTGAAGGATAAAGTTCGATAATGGCTATTGAAATACCTTAGAAATATGCCGGTTTCTACATTTACTTGTCGTTAGTTTCCCAATAATAGTATTTCCTCAGCTGTATTGCAAATTCGCATTGCAACACCAGACCAGGATGAATGAAGATGGAAAGTTTTTTTTTTCCTCATGAGAATTTCCAAGTCATCCACCTCTAATCAAATGAAATATAATAGTTCCCCGGAAAAGAATGACAACTCAAATTGTTTTCCATGAGTTGTTCATGCCCGTACAGCAAGATGTGTCAAGAGAAGGATATTTTACAGGAATTAATTCCTTTGAAAATTATCATAAACTCTTTCAAGCTTCATTTCCTTCTAAGTCATGTCAATACTTAAAGGATTGAACAGAAACAAATAGAGCTACTTTCCAATCCAAAAGTCGACGTTCTGATAAAATTTAGTAAAATATGTATCATGTATCGTTCATTAAAAAAGTACGTGTCGGTATTTTATGAAATCAACAAACTTTGTCATACCCTGGGAAATGTAGGCCTTAAGTACCTAGCTAAACCGCATGATATTTTAGTATGGCAAATGAGAGAAAAAATTCATGTTGTTATTCAAAAAGTGTAACGATGATTTTTTTTGTCTAAGCAAAAAAAATATTTTCGTAAAAATTGTCTGGTTTTTACCCAAAAAAATCTTTCACAAGTAGGTATCAACAACATCCACACACAATCCTCGCAGAGTATATGGTAGCCTGATGTAATAAAATTAGTAAATTACACCGCAGTTGTAAAAGGGGGAAAATGCCCTCTGAACAAGTTTATACGCAAAGCAATTAAGTGGATAATATGAGATATTAATATTGCTAATGTTTTGACCTGAATAAACCTCTCCTAGTTAAGTTGAAAATTAATGATGCTCATGTAAAGGTAAAACGTGCACAAAAAAATTGGGAGAAACAAAAGCCTCTCTCTCGCTGAAAAGAAAAGAAAGCTATCATTGAAGTAATCAACATCATCATAAAGGGTCACTTTCAAAACAACAGACAAGAGTGCGAATTACCTGCTGTGACCGGTCTGGCGAACTACTGCTGCGCTCCGTGTAAAAATTATGGGATGCGCGCTGTGTACATACTGCCTATCCTCATTCTAAACTCGGCAGAGTTCTCAAGGTGCATGCTTCGTACTTTCTACCCTGAATGGGATTAATATTTTTTGCAGAAATTAACAATAGTAAATGGAATATAAGCTTAGTCGTTATAACAGAGAAAAATTAAGCTTCAGACTCAGCTCATAAGACATGTGCACCACGGAAGACGGATTTATCGTTTATCATTTCTCATTCTCATGTAATTATACCTACTTATAAAACGTAGGAAAGAGTAAACCTCGCTTGTCATATATCTTCTTGGTTGAAAAATGGGAGAAAAATACTAAACGTAAAGTACGATGGATGGCCAATTGTTTTTCCGCATTTCCATTAATAAATTCACAACGTACGTTTCTCCCCAAAAAGTTCCTAAAACTTTAGGCTACTTTGGCAAGGTCAGAAATTATAAGTACATGTGAAGTTGATTAAATTAAACGGTCTTAAACATTGTATTAATGTTTAAACAATCCAAATATTGGACAGATCGTTAGACGTTGTATACAGGTTAAAAACCTGCGAAAATACCCTGAGATTTTGCTTCGTGCCCTAAAGTAATAGGTCAGTAGTAATCAGTTCCACAAGGTCAGCAAAACAGCAGCCGCATCCCAAACCAGAAACATTTTTTTTTCTAAAGAAATCATTACTACCACAACTGCATCCTGTCCGAATTAAAAATGCAAATTAATGCTAAGAATCCCATAATAAGTTCACGTGGTCGGTACTAACAATAAGTGAGGCTTCCATTCATTCACCATTCTTATACCAGTTCATACAGCTATCTTATAATTGTCCCGTCCCAACGGACGATGAGGAAGATGTAAAATGTTTCTAGTTTTTTAGGACCCTAACTACAATTCTCTCTTACAATTAACATGTTCAGGATGGAATTGACCGGCATATTAAATTACAAAATAGTTACCTTGGGCTTGGTGCAAGTGTGCAGAGATTGGATGTTGTTGAGGGGTTCAAGAGCGCATGCATAAATTGCATAATGCCAAGTTGTAGTGTCAAAAGACTCAAGGAGTTATTGATACCCAGTCAGAATACGTAATAATGATAATAAGTCGTCTTCATCTTTATCATCAGCATCATCATTACATCAAAACCGAGCACAAACTTTAATATCAGGATGATTATCTTATATAAAAACACTATTTTCCTTTCTCCCTCCTTTCAAATTTATGAAGATGAAAAGGATGATAGTAATTGCAGGAATTGTTTAACGGTGGAGAAAAACATATGCTCCATCATCAAACATCTAAGCTGCTCTTACAAGAGGGACATAGATAAGCTCTCCAAACCTGTTTAGGTAAATAGAACGGTTTTCATCAACCCTTTCTTTTCTGTTGTGTTTGCACTATTTTAGCAGGTGTGAGTGTTGTTGATGAAGAATGAAAAATTCGGCTTTTGCATCTTATTATTCATAAATTCATTGGGGTAATTCATATCATCATCATTATAATTCTGTCTTGATTATTCAATGTCACTTTATTGCTGACTATTGGCCAACATGATCTTTAATCATTCTACCTACTTATAAGAAGTATTATGCATTATGCATTCATGCGTTTGCTAGCAGCGGTTGGTAAAGTGCAGTCGAACTGAACGGGAATTTTTTTTTATTGTCATTTGTATGCAGATATTGGAATAAATTAAAACTGTTTTAGGTAATAAAACAGATCGTTGTAATTGGGGAACTAAAAGGTTTACGAAAATCGGGAAATTCATATAACTTCTTTGAAAAATAATTGTCACTGATCACAAATGCAAATGGAAACTGCCATACTAAAAAATTTCTGCTGAACGTTGTGCTTTGAATAAGAAATGATAGTGGTTTTCTTAAAAAATACAGCCAAATTACTAAGATAAATCTGAAAATAATGGATTGTCTGCAAAATATACTATTATAAATAAAATCTGAACTTTGTCTGGCCATTGTCCGCAACCGCAAGTCAAGTCCAATGCATATACCTACAGAGGTACAGCTCACCACACAGGGAATTATATAAAAACCACGGAATATTAAATGCATCTTGCAATTTTGCTTCCCCCTCCAAAAAAAATCAAGAAGAACGGGTAACCTTGTTCTGTTAACCTTATGCCTTGACGTTTTAACCTATTACCCTACCTTGTACCGGCACAATGCCAACCCCATCTTCATATGGGGTGGTGTCGGTGGTGGTAAAAGTTGCATTCATTTAGACTCTTTTTTTCTCCTCATCCCACTATATTATATATTCGGAAGAATTGATGAGTGGTAGTTAAGGGAGGGAGGTACGGAACCCACAAAGTGGTCAGGACTCATACAATCCGGGCCTATTTTATATAAATACTGAATGATAAGGAGCTAAACTTGTTACAATAAATCAATCACGAGACTGTAGTAAAATATTCTGAAACTGTATCAACATCCTTTTATGTATCGACAAACGACATAATCAAACAGACTGAGCTGGGGATAAAATAACCACATAGGCGCATTCACATTCTGCAAAGAAGCTATAGTATGGAGTGGTGGAGGGTCGGTTTTAGAGTGGACATGCATAAAACATGATTTCATGGTTTGTCCGTAATTGCATTTTGCTTCTTTTCTCGAAAGTAGTTCAAAAACAGGATGGGATCTTTAGGCATCAACATGATATTTTTCCTGATGCTAATGATAATTGACAAAGTCTGGGAGAAGAGGAACATATCAACCAGTTTTTTTTGCTCTATCTTTGTTGCTTATCAAACCGTTTGTCTTTTTAATGGGATCTGTTGTGTCAGTCGTGTAGTCCTGGTGGTGGACGGACGTTGTTGTTTGGTGGTCAAAAAGTTGAGATGAGATTACCAACAGGGATTTTAAAGGGGAGTAAATATGCTACTGACTTTCACAATCGGGAGCTGACCGGTGAGAAAAAAATTGTAAAAACTTAAATCACTCTTGGATCGGATCAGACTACATCAGAGTAGACAAATATATAGGATACTTATTAGAAGAGAATAAGTAACTTCAAATGAAATGTTTGAAATCTGATCTATAATGATAAGGGTCGAGATTTCGAGATGGCTTCTTTCAATCAATATTATATTATGATTAGATGCAGTAAAGGATAAGCTATTATATGATTATTTATGGGGTATTATCAAGGGTATTATGTTACATTCTCACAATCAGCAACAGAATGATATGCCTAGAAATGTGTTCTGCTCTTTGCAGAATACGGGGTTGGGTTTCGGATTGTGCAATCAATCCAATTTAAAAGATAAGTGTTGAGGATTGACGATGACAAGCCCTGACTTTTACCACATTAGTAAATGGCATATAGTCATACATTCGGACTGTATTTGCTTAAAATGGTTAAAGTGGCTTTTGTATAAAAAATGTGTTATAAATTCAGAAAATAATTGAACTGAACTGTTTTGTGTAAGCGTTATTATGCAAAGTAACTGGGCATTATGAAAGCGTCAAGGATTATCATTCCATGTTTCAAACGTTAGGTCCCTAATGAAAACGTTTTGAGAAGTTTATACATTCCAATTTGCCATTTGACCTTATTACGGCGAATTTTACAAGTGCCTATTAGGTGGAGAACGAGTTTGGAGTGAATTAAAACTTACTTAAAAGTACGCTAATAAGATTTTAAAACGTCATTATTCCCAATTCAGGAATTCATCTACAATGCCTAAGCACTTCCTTGTCAACTCCATAAAAACACGAGCATTCCGTCAGCTTGCGCATGTCCATTGTTCATTTATGCTTGAACAACATAGAAATGGGGGACGAAAGCAAATTTCACTACTCGTTTCACTTCTCACCCAGAACCAAACACACAAATAAGTAAAGGGCTTGGTCCTGGTTTCATGTTCTTGAACCTTGTCGCTCGCTTTTTACAGATTGCATGTCTAATCAGCCAAGTGCTGAATAAGTCAGCTTCTCTGAATGTGTCTTCAAGAAATCCTACTAACTTGGTTTGTGTCTGAAGATAAAAATTATCACGAATTCTTTTAGTGGCTCCATAAAAATGCTATTGTCGAATTACATTATGGGATAATCTTTCACACCAGAAAGAAATACTTACATAATCATAAAAAATGAAAAATATTTAAAAAAAAAAACGATATTTGGGTCTAGACTCCAAAGACATTAATCCTACATGGCATGGGAATGTAGTTGAGCAAAAATGTGACTTGCTGTAAAATTCTGTTTCATAAACAGCGACTCCATTCATCTTTAATATTACTTTTATTAGTCCCTTGCTCAAATTCATTGTTTATGTAATAAGCATTTAAATATTTTAGGTTGAGCAAAGCTACATAAAAGAAAACGAAATGACGGCAAAAGGATGATAATAACATTATTTTGCTGACTGTCGCATTTTGGAACATGAAAACACATTAAAATCTGCTTCCCTATTAACAATTAAAGCAAACAAGTCTGATGTTTTTAATACCCAATTTATTTACCTAACACTGCTTTAAACATTTCACAACAAAAATTGCAAAAACGTACGTGTCCCATGAAAAAACGTTTAGGAATGGGTGTGAAAATTTTGGGAAAATTTACATATCATGCGTCATATCAATAATATGGTCCGCTCCGATTATCGAATTTGCTGAAATTCATAATAATATGTCATTCACATTTCCATTGTCTATAAGTCAAGTAGTTGCCTTGTCCCAACAGTTATGTTCTCAACAAGTTAATTCCATATCGCTTGTTGCATGACACTTGATGATAACCCCAACAAAAACAGTTTACTGTACGAGATATGATTATCACCGGATATTAGAGCTTGTGATAAATCTTTGTCAGTTGTATGCAAACTGTGACTCATATTAATTACTGTAGCAGAGCTGATATACATGAAGAATTTTCATGGCTTGTGTGAAACTATTCATTCATGATCACTGCAACTGGATAAGATTTATACCTACATATAATGCTCTGTTCTCTACTGCAAGTAGTATCTAATGTTAATTTTCAAACTGGTTATGCTCAAGTGTGTATAAGCATCCATGAACAAATTTTTCTTGCCATTATTCCTTCTTCCAGTTATAGCTCAAAAAAGGCGTGCCTATCATGTATTGTTAACACTCAGATTGCATAAGCTGGATAAAGATTTCTTTGGTGAAGAAATGGAATGAAAGACCTCGATCTTCCAGTATCATCATTTGCATACATGTTATGAAGTTTCCTTTTAAACTAACGGGTTGACGGGTTTGATAAAGACAGTAGCATAATATGAACATAGCAAAATAGTGTAGGGGAGTTGGAATATTTGAAATCCTTGCTTTTGGCAAACTGCCATATCTGTATAAAAACAGCTTGCTCTGTCAGTTTCCATAAGCATTAAGTCATTGCTGTGCGGCTCTCTCTCTCACATGTTGAATTAACTTTGCGAATTTGTCAAGTTGTGTCAGAATCCATGGTTAGAGTTCGGCTAGTTTAAAATCTTAATAGTTCTGCAAGTAATTTGCTCCGAATTAATCAAAATGGCAACTAATGGCGAAATCACACAAGCTAAAATCATTTCGAAAGTTAGCCATGAGCTAACTATTTTTGCTGATAGTCTAAAACCAAGCGAGGAGTACATTAAAGTAGGAAAGGAGACAACGCAGAAAGTAAGTTTATACTTGAAATAAATAATTTTTTGAAGAACTCGTGATTGATTTGTTTTGAAGAACTTTTCTGATTGGAAAAAAATCTAGCAATGATATTCATAAATCCATATTGCAGGTTTTTGAAAAGGTGAAGGCGGACAGACGATTTTCCGTTGATCGTACTTTATTGGGAGGGAGTGTAGGGAAATCAACATCCGTGCTGTATCCAGATTTCGACGGGGTTGTTTTTCTCAACAACAAAATCCCTCCCTTTGAGGACGTCCTTGATGCTTTCAAAGGTTTGATGGAAAGTGAGGCAAAGTCTTTTGGAATCAGTCTAGACAATATAACAAGGAGCGGGAACGCGGTGACAGTGGAGTTCCACAATGGTACGGAACTGGACTTACTTCCGGCAGGTAGTTTTTCTCAGGATCCGGAAGATCAATACAAGAAAGTCCTTGAGCTAATAAAGCCATGTAAGGAAAATTTTTGGAGGTTTAGCAGCAGTTTAGCTGATATTCAAATAAAATTTTTGAAAGATCAGCCTGGCTTAACCCATCAATTGATTAGGTTGGTGAAATATTGGTACAAGTCTTTGATTTTAGATGGTAAAGTGTATGGTGGTAGCTACCTTATGGAGGTGCTATCCATAGTAGTATGTCAAGAGTACGAAGGAAAGGAAAAACTGCAAAAGGCAGTTCCTTTGTTGGAATTGTTCAAAGGAACTTTAAAAAAGATAGCTAAAATTGACACCCAAAAAATAGCCTTTTTACGGCAAAACAAAAAATGGAAACTACTTCCTGCCAGCGAGATAGGGAAGCATAAAAATCATTTCAGTCCCATCATTCTTGAGCGAAAACAATTTATCATTGATCCTTCAAATCCATTCAACGACTTGTTAGTAAATTTAAAGCCTCAAGTTGTGCACCAACTAAAGCAATGTGCAGAAAAAATGCTAACCAGGGTAGAAGGCTTAGAATCCATTCAAAATAATGATTTTAAGGTAATTTCCTCCACAAGGGACGTCACAATCAGCATTCCCAAAATTTTTGAGCCGCTTTCTATGTCTCTGACAAGTGTCTGTCCAAAAGGGTTAGGGATACCTTCTAAAGCAGTGGTCCATTACTACTATCAAAATTATAAGTCAACGACTGACTTTAAAATCGTTAGCAATAAGGATTATTTCCTCCAGCTTAATGATGACGCAAAGAAGGTCAGCAAGGCCATGTCAGCAAATCTTGTTACTTTAGTCAGGAATAAGGCGAGGAGGAGTGATGATATGAAAAAGTATGTTTTTACTAAGTTTGGTCTTGCTGATGTTGCAAGCAAGGAGGAAATTAAAAAAGTGGTGGAGTTGTACTTACAGGAAAACTTTAGGGATATCCAAGATAGCTCTTCAAACAGTGACCACAAAAATTGTGAGGTCACATTGTGCGTTCCATACATTTCCAAAGACATAACATGGGCTGTTCGGATTAGCTTGAAGTGGTAAATAAAATGAATATGGTAAAGTTCATGACATGAATGTAAGTACTTATAAATATATGGTAGATAAGTATGCATGGGATTTAATTTAATTTAAAATAATCATATTTGCTTTGGGTCCGATTAAAATTATTGCATGGGTTTGATTGATTTTTTTTTGTAAACTAAAATGGGATTTTGGAATAGTTAAGTATAATAATTGTATATGTACATAGGTATCAACAACCTGATATAAAAAGCTATAAAATAAGATTAGAAATAAAAGTTTTCTCCAACTTGTAAAAAAATACCAAACCTATTTTTCACGCTCGCACATGCACCAATTTCTTTTGGTTTCTATTCTACCTAATCAATTTTCTTCACAAAAACATAACTGCACATTTTTTTTTGGCACAGTTGTGAAAGTTGAACCCTGTAATCAGCATCAGATGAACACCTCCGATAAAGCCATCATTATCATTATCATCATCTTGACAGCGATTATAAAGGCAGAAGAGTTTTTTTGCACAAAAAATGTTTTGCGACAAAAGTCCCTCATTATCCATTTAGGAAGTGTATCCTTTCAGTACAGCCATGATACGGATCATACCTATTAGATTTTTTTACCAAAGAAGGTGCAAATTTTCATTTATGATGATTCGGCTCTGGTGGCATTTTTGCAACATATCTTTATTAGTAGGCATACTCAAAAGACCAAATGATTTCATACAAGCTCCTTTTTTCCCTTCAGTCTCCTCTCATGCATGGCTGGTTGTGGGATTGATGTTGTGGATGGATGAGGGATGATATACTATTTTCTGTTCTCCTCCTTGATAATGATACAAAGGGGAAGGAGATTAAGATACTTAAACAGCCTGGCTTGTGAGATGAGTGGGTGATTTGATTGGAGTGAGTAAAAGGTGTCGGGAATGAGATGAGAGGGATTTTTTCGGTTTGACGTGCTCTGGTGAGCACCTTCACATGCGTGAAAGGATGTACATCAGTGCAGTAGTCGTACAGAAATACCAACACCACCAAAAAGGGGTATTTAAAGGAAGCGAGCATGTAGGCTGGTTATGGTGGTGAATGATGTTTCTTGATTGTTACATATAAGTATGGCTATTTTTTATAGCTAATACTCTATAGCAAGTTACATCACTACATATCAGCCAAGAAACAGCATTCTTATCATAATTTTTAGTAAATGCGGGAATCACTCCATTTTTTATATTTTCTCTCAAATATATACTCAAATATGTTTACGAAGAACAATGTTCGCATCTCCTCCTCCAAACTGCATTTTTTCTTCCTCTCCTAAACAATCTATTGTTATTGTTATGTTATGATTCATGATAGTCCATTTTCACCAGATATTTCATCAACTACAAAATGTACTTTATTGAAGGGGAGGGAATTACATTCAATTTTTACGGGCGGAGTGGGAACGATCATCATGTGCTACTGACTGACTGACTGATGAAAAAAATCTATGTTGGGGTTGCTCAATGAAATTGGATGAATTTCATTCTTATTGTTGCATGGATTATGTTTTTTTCAAGAAGGTGCACTTGCAGTGGAAAAAAATAAGTATGCCATGTGCATCTTTCCGAATCTTCGTTGTTTGGCCTATTTTATCGGGAAATTTTTTATTTGATAAATGACGGAGAAATGAAATGGGCACGTTGAAATTTGAAATATAAAGTAACAATAGCGAAAGAGGGTAATATTAAGACAGCCGATACATGTACTTACATGTTTTTGTATTGACAGCCAACATGATTCATATTTTGTCGATGTTAAAATGGCATTTTGTGATATGTAGCTAATCAACTTTGACAGGTGTTCTGACAAGATGTTTTTTCCGTCTTGAGAAAGCTGTTTAACATGAATGTTTTTTTTTGTTCCTTTCAGATAACCATGCTTTCCTCGACACTAGCCAAAACGATGACAGCAGTTTTCCTCCTATCTCAGTGCCAAAGTATTACCTGTGCGGTGAAAACATCGCAGATGATTGCCTCACAGCTAAAGACATTTCAAAGAAATCCAGAATCTCAGTCATTTACATCGACGCGCACAGCGGAAAATTCTGGGAAAGCATCGAAAAAATCCCTTCTTGACAATTTTCCAGAGAGCACCATCACCAGAATAAAGATGATCGCTCCCAAGTCAGAAGCCGCATTCCTCTCTGATCCAAAAACCTTTCAGAAGCTGAGATCCAAGACAAGAACCAACAGCAGATTCCTCAGGACGTTCCCTCCCCTGGAGTTATACAAGTTTGCGAAGAGGGCAGGAAACAACCACAATGACATTGATGATCAGGAAGATCACCGAAAGATATTGTTGGGAAATCCAAACAAAATTAGAGCCAGATTGGAGAATGGGAATTCGCCAGTTTTCTACATCAGATTGCCCCCGGCTCCGTATGTCTACGTACCTGGGATTGGATACGTATCCCCGCATCCTTACTCCCATGGACCGCAATTTGGAGGAAATATGGGTGGAATGTCCTTTGGATTCCCTGGGCCGGGTAAGTCACAATTTACAAAAACATGCTTGAAAACGACAATAAATCAGGAGATATTCAATTAGGACCACTTATCTCAAAATATTATCGTTAAATGCCTGCAAACATATGAAAATCTTTATGAATCTGTACATCCCCTATCTTTATGAATGATATAATGAAATGATAAATGAACCCAGAAGGGGGAAAGAAAAGAAATCAAACAAAGCACAAATCATAAAAAAATTCCTCTGCCAACTTTCAGTTATTTAATTGCTTTGTTTGTACATCATTATGAAAGATACATCTTGACCTTTATATTTTCTTGCTTTTACCTAAGCTTAAGTAATGGATTTGCCTGGTTTCTTCAGTTGCTGATTCCTTGCAAAAAAGCTGTTCTCTGTTGAGATAGCATGAACTATGAACAATGAACATTATGAAAAAAAAACCGTGTTGGCTATCGTCGACCAGTTGTATTATGGTATTGTACATTTTTCGCCTCATAAATCACCAGATCCATAGGATTTCACTATCACTGCATCATACTATACGTGCGTCTAATAGTTATAGCCAGACGGCAAGGTGGTTGATTATGTAATTCTGGTAGTTACCAATCCCACCCGATCTTTCCTCGGTTGTACCGTAGAGTAGTATGCAATGCGCCTACACAATTTACAATACAAATAGGGATATTTAAACTAAAAAACGTAAATTGTGTTATTACTGATAGCTGAATCAAAGATAACAATTTTCATCACTTGCGTCCACCTCGCCATCGAAAATTGCTACTGTGCACGGTCATTTCATTTCATATTAGGTATGTTAGTTTATGTTTGAATCCTCATTTCTCTGATTCCTCAACCGGATACGGATAATAATAAACTGGTGTGAGATGATGATCAGTAGGAGAAACAATGATTCACCTTGCTTTAGATTGAGAATGCCTTGAAAACTATGAGCTATCATAATATTTCATTTCAACATGTCGAGTAGGCAGTGCCATATCATATAATAATTCATAATATCATAATCTTATCAGGAATGTTCTCACATGACTATGTGGTGTTTTACTCGCCATTCACTGCAACACGTTATTATTATGATTTCAATAAAAGAAACTAGGATGGGGGTCCGAATGAGTAGCATATCATTCGTTTTTCACATATCTAGTGGCAACACTCATCAACAAAAATGCTTCTAAATTAAGTAGTTATTTCGCAGATGAGGAGTCAACTAATTGGGCCAAAAATGCAGTGGGTAACGTCATGGGTGGCGCCAGACAAAAAAGTTGCATTCTTTGAGCAATTTAGGCGAAAAAAATTACCAGAAGAAAGTCTAGATGCAGTATAACATGCACTAAATATTAGTATTCATCTTTACATTTTATAAAAAAAATCACATCAACATTTTTTTTTAAATTGCAAAGGTTATTTGAGCTATTTGAAACGACACATTAACTACAGATAGTAAGCCTATAAACTTATATTCTCGGACTGCGGTGAGTAGTTTAGTTTAATTCTTAAACAAATCGAAAGAATGTGCGTCGAAGGACAGTTTTTAAAAACTTACTTCATTATTTGTAAGTAACAGGGGTACTCGTAGGAGGTCTTGTAGATAGCCTATCAAGTATTGTTAAAGTTAAATAGTGTCTCTTTTGCGTTTGTTAAACGAATCTCACATGCAGACAAAAAAATCTTTGCAAAATGATAACACTAGTATAGTTAGTAAGCAAACGTGTCTTATTTCTACGCTCACAAACTTTTTGAGGGGCATTCTGAGGCTTGCGCACATGATAGATGGTTCGATCGGTCGGCAATGTAGCTGTGAGATTTAAAATTGCGGAGGAACCTCCTTTGGAAAAACCACATTTTGGTGTTAAAAAACTAATATTTTAACATTTAAATTCCCAATAAAACCATATTATACACTGTATCATACCCTGTCCTTTCAGTCTATCCTTTTTAACGGGTCATATATCACACTGGCAAGAGCTATATGGATTTTAAAAACTTGAGCTTATCTCACGAACTGTACTAAACACCGTTGAATGTATAACGTACATTTCCGTTCACTTTTCAACGAGCATCACGATAAAAAAATATCTAGAGAGGAACATGAGCCTTCACACGCAGTGCTATTTGACAGCTACGAAATTAATCCATTACAATGGTCTCGTTTAGGGCTTATTATCTCCGCAATAATGCTTTCTTCTATATTAGTGTAAGTGCTGAGGTAGGTATGGATGATGTAATAAAAAAAACTTTCTAGATAGGCACCAGACATTGATGATTTCACGAGACCTCATATAGCCCCAACTGTAATGTTTATCATTTATCTCTAATTTGCATTAATGCTATAATCTAACAAGGGATCACCATCATCCTATTTTAGAGTGTTATTTTTTCAGTAAGAAAGAGTGAGAGAGACCGACCTCCCAGGAAAGAATCCCATTTTATATCATCATGTATATTACTAATTTATGCGCACACGCTACCATTATTTCCCCATTTATTGCCGTTTTTTATTTCTCGTATTTTCGGCTTACCCTCCATTCTTGAAGTGATCTGCCGACCGCACCGGCGAAGGCTGTGCCAGAAAAGAAACACCTTTACAGACGAACCGGCATCGTTCATTTCACTTCTTGAAACTGAAAAGGCTAAGCTTTTTTATGAGTTTCGGAATAATAGTACAATACGTAATAATACTTAAAGGAGGATAATAGAGTATCAATCAATTCGGGGGCATTATGAATCTCAAATGTTTAGAATGGATTAAAACTAATAAAAAAATTTCGGGGAGAATTCTAGCTCATAAATATGTAAATGCTGGGGAGATCCTTGTGTAAAGACACGAAATGGGGGGTAGTCTTTGTTTAATATTCTAATCAGATTTTCCGTCATGTAGCTAATCGTAAGTGACCAAGCAAGTATGGATGCTGTAATCTAACCCTTTTTGATTTGATATGGGAAATTATAAGAGGCTCCTTGTATGAAACTATGATATGATTAAAGTTTATGCTAACTTTTCCTAGAGATGAGATTTCAAGTGAAAAGAAGCACTTGACCTTCATATTGCATTTATATTGTAGAGTGGACAGACTAAAAACAGTAAATATATATTTCATTAAAAATTGATTTGCATATTGAGACTCCCGGAACCCAAAAACAGTGAATTATTAAATTGTATATTTAACTGTAATATTAGTCAAAGACTGTTGAAGTTGTAGTTGTTAAAAAAGTCAGCGGGATTCATTATCCCTTTTTGCTAGAAGTAGAGAGAAAAACCCCACACTTTTTATTCAGCCCAAAATGTGTAGTCTCTTATTTTACAAAATCATGCAAAATAACCAGGTAAATCCAATAATGAGTTTTAAGGATGACATGTCCTGGGTGAAGATGAATGGCTGGTGAACTCCATTTATGGAATGTCAAATAAATGGCCGCACACTGTGAAGTGGCAGTGTCTTAGTCCCACGGTGCAAATATTTATATTTGTGCAGACAAGCTATTTTTCCATAGCAGATCCCAGCCAGATCCCAATTCAAAATCGTAAGAAGAAATTGTTGACTGGTGTGCATTACGTTAAAGTTATTCTTCTGTTCGGTACATATACGCAAATGTCAGCTCTACATTTTTATTGATCCAGGTTGATATAGTAAGTTGTAAAATCGCCCATTTAGGAATGTTGATGTAACTGTAAATGCAGGCTAAATCTGGGGTGGTGACAGGAGAATAAATATATGCGCACGCGCAGGTGGTGACAGTGACTGAATTATTGGATCCATATTGTCTGAGCTTGTACCTATTATGGTAGATCAATCACTATAGACAATTATGATTGTAGTTAGGATTATGACACAATTTTTTGGCGCATTACATCTTCTGCTTCAAATAACAATTTTCAAGATTTTGGCTATTTTGTTGGAATATATTTTATGAGGTGTCATCCATTTCATAGGTATATGTGTAGCCATGATTTGCTTGCGTAAATAAGCAGTGGACAAATACTTTCAGCGAATGGACGAAAGTGTCCATGTCTTAATGGCATTGCTAACGAAATATGAATTTGACTGCAGAGTATACAATTATTGCACAAAATTGTAAATTTCAAGGCAATGCAAACACGGACAGTTAGGCGTCATGATCAACAGGATACAGGTATCAGTATCTTATCTTTAGCTAAGTCACTCTTTTCTCACAAGGAGACTGTGCAGTAGCCATAATTCTACATTTTACCAGACAGCAAATTTTAAAAAATGTGCTTATGTCGTCCAAAGACAATTTTGTTGATGATGTATGAACTTTGGAATCGTTTTATAGGATTAACACATGGATAATTTGCTTACTTTCAATAGCATTTCTCACTAATGTTTAATGCTTCCAGAGCTTACCGCTGAAAGTAAAGCTAATTTGAAGAATATCTGTACTTGTATTTGTACGCTTTGTAGCAGCAGCCGATTATGTACCCACAATCATTTTCATTTTTTAACTATACATTCGCGTTTGTGGATCCGAAATAGTTTCTGCTGAATGCGGAAAAATATCTAACTGTAGTCTGTAAGTTATGAAGGGGGAAAGTCAGACTTCCAAGACTAGAGTTACGTTCGTTTAGTAATATCTGATTACTTTATTGTTAGTTGAGTACATAAATCGTTTTAGTTTAATGGTTAGATGATCATATAAGCTCCTGTGTAAATGGAAATGAGTGGAGCTCCTGTAAGTATTCAGCAAATCATTCTTGCATGAGAAAATGAGAATAAGATATCATAAATTAAGTTCTTTGATCCAAGATTAGTTTATGCGATTATAGCCGCCTTGGTATGCAATTGAGGCAAAGTCAGACATTAGATTATACGATTACTGCACTGGTGACTAGCTACAGGAGTGGAAGGTTTTGAATGTTCAGTCTGATTTACTTCGTCATGTATTATGCGTATTATGGCAACTTAAAATTGTGGATTGCTGCTTTAATAAAACCAACATAAAAAGATACTTATCCTCTGCTTTTCCAAGTTCGGGTTAAATATGGCATAAACCCTTCTACATCCTAGCACTTTCAATAGTTCATGATTATACAAAATTCTACCTGCAAAAATTTAATACTAACAACTTTATGAATGAAAGAGAACATGATTTTAAAGAATTACGCTGGACAAATGACAGCCCAGTGTAATCTTACAGAGAAACGCACTAAACTGTGACATGGGCATGAATCGAGGAATTACATTAGGCTGATGAGCAAAGATTACCAGACTCTCTCACGTTTTATCTTCCAACAGATCCGAGCGACTACTCTACAGTGACCTTTTACAATGCAATGAATCACATACATCCTTGCTATGAATATGCTGTCGACTTGTATTTACCCATGCCACATTTTACGGATGAAACGGAACGATAAAAAATGTTGGAAAATACAAAATAGTAATTCTGAGCAGGATTAGCTTAAAATTCATTCCTTACTATAAAAATTAATACGGGATTGTGGGAATTGAATTAGCATAAACTATTTTATAAATCAACCCCACTACAGGCAAGCAGAATTTAATTTATAGCACAAGATGGTTATATTCGTTACGGGTATAACTATAAGTAGTGAGCGAGACTAGTGAAACAGAAATCAAGTCGTCACCCAATAAACACCAAACCAAACATCGGATGATCTAACAAACAAACCAGTAAACAATTCGAATTATTTATTGGTTAAGTTGTCAGACCACATACCTCCCGCTTTAATAACATTTTGACGTATCGCTCACCCTGTGCCAAAGAGTGACACAAGCTATGGTGCAATGCAGTTTTAACAGCAAAAGCTCACAAGTCAATGCATACTGACTCATCCACAACGCAATTCTCATTCTTCTGGTGTCACAGGTCAGAGTTTAGGGGCATGCATTGTCACCCAATAGTACCTATTTATATTTCAAATCATAAATTAATTGCATTGCAAGCTAAGCTTACGTAAGTACTTATTCATCCCACCCTTTCCTCTTTTTCCCACTAACAAAATCGACCATTTTTGCATGCATATTTTTGCAATTTTTCCCGTCATAAATATGCGCATATTTCGCCATAATAAATGCATAGAATTCCATCTCCTATTTATGACTTTATGAGTGACAAGCTTGAAACAAGCATGACATAACTTTTAAGGACTGGTTGTAAGGTTCCTTGAATTACAAATGAAATGACACTGTTTAGAGCACCAATATAACACCTACATCACCTAGTTCTTGAAAACGTTTAAAAAATGGGCAAAATACAGCTCACTTTACAGTGAATGGTGAGCTGGTGAGTTGTATCAAGTTCTTGGAGAAAACCCTTTCACCAAACCTTTTTCATGCATAGTGTCACTGAAGTAACTGTATCGCTATATCTATTGCCATTTTGAGTGCATGCAATTTAGAAATTTGCATTTGAATAAAATGCTTTTTGGCATCAATCTGAATCTGTTCCATCTGTTAATTAAACAATGGGAAAATAAGCGTAGGTGCAAACCAGTCCCGCTAGTAAATTGCTACCGAATAAACCTAAACTTTTTTGATGAATGTGCAGTGCACTCTGTGTCATTCAGCATTTTAAAAGCTGCAATATAATCCTGTGTATTTTACATTTTTTCAGTTATGATGACTGCTGGTTCACCCATGATGGGCGAATCTGGCGGCTTCATGCTCCCCTCAATGGACCAGGACATTTCAACAGAGCAGCCCACACAAAATGTGATTTCTCTCCCACTCAAATTCCTCTCAAACGGAAGACCCCACCAGATCGAGTCCCCCAAAAAGAGGAAGCCTCCAAAGCAAGAAAACTCATCCGAGCAAGCCGCTGTGATATCAGGAGGAAAGTACTCATTTAATGGGCGACCTACAGCGGTGTTCGTCGTTCGCTCCCCAGCAGACGGATCCCCAGGACCGGATTTTTCGGATATGGATATGACAATGATAATACCTCAAAAATAAGGAATTGATAATCAATCACTGTGAAACTCAAGTTGCAACCTATCTAATTCAACTGCATCCTAAAATCTGAGGGATGTTTTTTTTCATTGCTAATGAGTTTTAGAATTTTTATTTTTTCCTTAAATTATCTTTTGTGTTTTGAGACAGAACTGGGGATAAATTGCATTTTTCCTCTTGATTTTATATGCAATGAAATGAAAAATTGAAATATTATTGTTTCGTGAACTGTACCTGAGATTTTTAGAAAGTGAGAGGGGAGAGAAGAGGAGACCGCTTTATTGACTCTTGTGATGATGGGCCAAGAGAGAAATCGCAGCATTATTTTATTAATTTTTTATGAGAACATCAGACACAGAATATTACCTATCCATTGACTATAGAGCCATTTGGATTGACGTAGGTACACATATTATGTGCCTAGCTATAATTTAGGATTCTTATGACATTTATCAATTATCATCACAGCACTTAATGACCATCATTTCAGAAGATGGCCTTTGCCTTTCTAATAGTTTCTAATGTTTTTCTGCATTCAGTATAAATACATTCTACTCAGTCTTGTATCCATGAAATGGAATGTTGCGAAAACACACATAAGTAGATATATTATCTCCTAGTATTTATTACGAAGTGAGAAAGGAATCTAATAAGTTGCTAGACTGGATTTTAAGTGAATAATAGATAGGGATATCCTCATCTCATATATATTCCGATAGATATGTGTATCCGATGTTATCTTAAAAAAAATATATCTGAAAGAATGCTAATGTTGATATGATTTATATAAAAGTATGAGTACTTGTGATGCACTCATTACTCATCCTAGAAAGTTGTGGATTTTTCAATTCCCAAGTCCTTCTAATTACACGTGTGCGTTTGTGGATGAGATGCGATATCGTAAAACCAAAAGGGATGAGTAGGATCACATTTATCACCAGAGAATGGAGATATAAAGTGAACCGTTAGAAGAGGAACACTATTTGATACCAAAACTGTAATAGGAAGAAATATGATATGATGTAAGAAAGAGAGTTTATGTATGCAATTTTCTCCTCGTCTAATAAAACGTAATTGTGTAATATAAACAGACGTATTATAGCTTATAGAGCGCAAAATACCTAAATACTAAACACGTACATGTAAGTTAAGGAATTTCGTATTATGTAAATAAGGAAAAGTTTTTTTTGAAAGTTTTTTTATTTGGTATATTACGTGTATCATTGTAGTGTGTAGACTAAGCCATTATGGAAGAACCTAAACCACCTTACCTTTTGGATTAAATGTGAGAAATTGCATAATATGTCGAAGAACTTTTTAAGTCGTTATTTAGCTTCTTGGAGAAACTAGCCTTTTAATCTTTATGCGAAAATCTTTCCTTTTGCTTTGAAAAGTAAAAATGTTGTACGTAGATTATAGTTCATTGTATTATATTTATGCATATCCAGTTGTTATTGTTTGCTTTATGGATTATTTTTTTAGATGAATGTACTAGCCTACTCAAATAGGATAGAAGATATGACTGTGCTCCGAAATAATAAATATCTTGAAGAGGATGATTATCATAATAAAGAAGACAGTTTTGTGTGAAAGAAATAATGCTTATCTTATAAGAATGTTGAAGTGGTTGATGTTGATACGGCAGTTTTTTTTTCCTGGCATAATTTTGAACCAGCCAAGAAGCCATTGCATTGACTTAATTAATTCTTAATTTTCATCTAATGATAGATAACCGTAATTCTAACCCAGACTGCAGTTTCAGCTAATAAGGAATTGAATTATGTGTATCTTTATCTGGATGCAGAAAATGGATGATTGATTACTTGAGAATTATTTGATTATTTGCAAATCTTTAATCTACGCGTCATTCAGGCACTGCTGTTTCACCCTACCATGCTAAAAATTGAAATAGGCTATTGTAAAAGTAATCCGAAAAACCGCATGATTAACTTATGATAAGTGAAGGGGATCTCAATAACCAAAAACTGAATTTGAAAATTCATACTAGTTTATGATATGATATGATAGCAGATTAATTTAAGCTTACAAAAATAAATTAGTCCAAAATTAACGAAGCGTAATGAGATTTTCATAATTGAAATTAGCATATTTAAAAAAATGCTTTCCAATTTATAATGAAACATGCCGAGCTCAAAACGACATTAGTATTAAATCGTATCTAGGGATATTTTTGGAAAGTCACACATAAATCCTAATAAATTATTAGTGACATAATAAATTAGTATTATGGAATCGCATTGTTTTTTGTACGAGTCGGTTGATTTCCCCATGCTACTTGTATAATACCACAATCATAAAATATGTTGTCCATACAAGCTTTGGGAAGGAGGGCTCGAGGTCACAATACATTAGTTTCCCAACGACCCGGTGGCCATCATGGACGGTGGATGCAGGTACCAAACTCAAGCAGATCGACTCATGCTAATTTGGGTGGTGGCATCCCTTCATTAAGGCCACGCAGTAGAAAGGGCAATGCCAACCTACGTAGAAACTCGACCTCACCGGTTCTATTAGATCAAGGAGTGGATGATTCTAGGCACAAGTTATTAGGGTTACCTCGTCTTCCCCCATTGAAACGTGGAGCAAGGGTAAAGATTGACATCAATCCACAAAGCCCACCTTACGAACATTGCCATGAAGTTAAACTACCGGTGATACATCCGACCCGGACGCTTTCCAATATGACAATCGATGACTGCAAGGATATTGATCTCAAGAAAAGTAGGAATAGATCAAAGCAATTGAAGAAGAAGGTGCTAGGTTCATCCGATGCAAACATTCTACCTAATCGACCTGTACTACGCCATCGAACTATTCGACCTGCGACACCCAAGACGAGTTGTGCCAAGCCATCTAAGCCAAAATCAACAAAAGTATTGGACAAGAATTCAACAACATCCCATCCAACGTCATCGTTGTTTGATAATCCTATAAAGAGAAGGCATGTTCCAGGTCAAGTTAGCATCCATCCCCACTTAGACAATGAAGTCTTGGATAAAATCCAGTCAAGAAAGTCTAACACTGAGCTAAGGCCACTTTCCTCGCGAAAACCGCAGGTCCCGAAACATAAACTTAGCCCGCAAAGGTTTTATAGTCAAGAAGAGAGCAAGACAGAGGGAAAAACTTTCATCGGAGGACCCATGGTTATGGAGAGCAGGTCCTTGCAGAAGCTTATTTTAAAACCGGACGTTCCCCCTGACCTTCATGTCGTGAGAAGAAAAACTAAGTTCATGGAAAATCAACGTCTGCAAGACGTGTACAGTATTTCCAGGCAACACTTGGTACAGAAAAGTCAACAGAATTTTCCTCATCGTCAGAATCTTATGGAGATTGGTTTCAGAAGGGAGCCGACTAGTGACCTTGGATATGGGGGTCCATTGAGCTCTATTATGACAAAGACTCAAGCTTCCTTTCCATTTCATCCACATAAAAATCGAAAACGTTCTCAGTATGCTTATCCTGCGGCTAATAATAATTTTACATTATAATATGTAGTTTACAAACATGGTTTTCATGTGTATTGATATGGGAGCAATAATAAAATCATGAAAATAGTTGTAACTTTAAACTTGTAAAAAAAATTGTGCTGACTAATATATAAAGTGTACACATCCTCACTTATTCACTTTCTGAATTTCTGCACAGCAGTTCCCCAGTGCATTTTTGTAATTTTGTTTTGTAAAGGAGCGTTAATGCCAAAAGTGCCATTTTGTAAAATATTTCATTTGTCATCATGAGTGTGGACTCGGGAAATCGAGAAGACTCAATAAGTACCTGCTCAAGTTATGAATCATCATCCTCCATAGAAAGCATCGACACAACGGTGGCATCAGAGAAACAAGAGGAAATCATGAATTACCTTCCCCCTACGGATTATCTTATTACTTCAGAACCAGCAATAACTGACGACAATAACAATGAAGTTGGGAAATCGATGGAAATTGAGAGCATTGATGCTAAACCTCTCACATTCATTTTGCACCCCAATCATATTCACAACGACTCCATCCAGGATATCGAATCCAACCTAACTGACAGACGAGTTGGGAAAGAAAAGGAATTTGGTGATTTTGCGGCGTATGTGGATGAAATACCACCGCATTCGTCACAAGATGTACTAGCCTCAACACCAAAAACGCTTGCCAGCGGAGACGAGAAATGTAAAAGTAGGTTACAAGTTGACGCGCAGTTACAAGTCTCCATCGCATCATCTTCTCAAAATGATGGGGGAAGCTCTGATGATGAGGTTCCGGATGTGAAAAATGAAAACACCAAAACACTTGATTGCAGACCATGCTCGAATACAAACTGTGTACGCGAAGCTGAATGGCAGAAACGGAAAAGGCAATCATTAAAGTTAAGCAAAGACTCTGTCGAGCCATCCGATGATAGTCTGTTTGTAGAAGGCAGCCTTCCCTCATACCACTCTTTGTTGCAAATTTGGAACGACAGAAATTTCAAATGGAGTTCATCCATATTTAAAAGTGGAAATCCAGTATCCGATAAAGAATTCTTAAGTTTGTGGCGTGCTTGCCGCAAAAATCCAAAGGCATATGGAAGTAATTTCAAAAAAATTATAAAATTATAAAATGGAACATTCCGCATTAATAGGAATTGATTATAATTAGCATTAATCTTTTTTCAGTTAAAATCACTCCATTTAAGGAGCTCCCTGATTTAGAAAGACCCAAGCTGAAATTTAAATCGAAATTAGTCAAACCTAAAATATCCGAACTTAAGCAGAACAATTCGGAACTTAATCAACTCAAAAGAGAAGAATGTGAAAGTATGAGAAAGCGAATTGAAGAGCTACGGTGTTTATATCCACATTTACCACCCATAACTGGGTTTGAAGCGAAAACAAAATCGAAACTTCAAATAAGATTGAAGCAAGCCGAAAATTGGCATCGCCTGATGACTAATGAACCAAAAAGGGACACAAGGAGCATCCATGATTTAGATAGAAAGTATCCGTGTATGCGTGAACTGGATTTCAACAAACCTAGGTACGCGAGTAGTACAAAAAGTTTTCGCAGCAAAATACGGAGCATTGTGCCCCACATTTGATTTGGAGATTTAAATATTGTAAAATAATTTTATTATATCTACTCAAAAAAGAAAAGGGAATAAACGATAACTTTTGTAAACATGGAATTTAATAATCCGTGGCGTTGCTTGCAAGGTAGTCTCTTCTTCCGATATTTGAAGCCTGCTTGCTCTGTACTGCTTCCAGTTTCGGACAATCTGTAATCCTGTGACCCAAACCACCACAATAGCTGCACCCTTTGTCGTCTGAAAAAAAAAACAAGAATTTTTAGATTTATAGTTGGTTCAATCATCAAAAGTAAACTTTACTGCTTTTTTTCTTCAAACGATTTACCTCCAAGTTGCAAATACTTTTCATTCTCCGACTGCATTGTTGCCAAAAAGTCTGGAACCTTCTGCTTGGCTTCAATCAGCAAGTGTTTCAGATCAAGAAGGACCGATTCATCGTTCATTTTGTTGACAAATGTAGTGGCCATACCTCTTTGACCTGAACGTCCAGTACGACCAATTCTATGTACTATGAAAAAAAAAATCAGTTTTATAATTACTATTTTTACAAAGTCTATTGCGCTTTGTATTTATAATGTCAAAATATTAAATAAAGCCGTAAATAGGGAAAATACCATAATTTTCAATGTCATCCGGCATATCGTAATTAATAACGTGTTGTATATGTGGGAAATCTAATCCTTTCGAAGCTACATCAGTAGCAACGAGAACATCCTTTTTTCCATTCTTGTATGCTTCCACAGCTTTTGATCTTTCCTCCTGGTCTGTAAACAAAATATAAAAACAAAGTTATTTGGCTGATCGACTAACATATAAAATATTATAGCTGAATTTGGTTATGTAGACTAATAACAATAATGACCTTTTCCTCCGTGAATGGCAACTGCTTCAACTCCTTTCAGCAATAAATATTCATGGATATAATCGACATCTTGTTTCTTCTCCGCAAAAATTAACACTGGGGGCGCAGTCTTTTGCAGACATTCAAGCAAGTAAACCATTTTGGCTTCTGTCTTGACGTACTGCACTTCCTGAAATAGTGAAATGGAATAACGTTACGTTAATTTGTTATATTTACTTACATCAAAAACCAACCAAATGTGTATAATTAATTAACTTTTCTATTCATCCATACCTGTACAACGTTCATAGATGCAGCGCCAGCTCGTCCAACGTTTATCGTAATAGGTTTTACAAGGGCTGATCTGGCAAAATTTTGAATTTTCTTGGGCATAGTAGCAGAAAAGAGTAACGTCTGTCTCTGTGCCTATAATAAAAATAAATTAAAGTTCTGTCGTAAAAGGTTATTTCCAAAAGCTTGAAATGTAACTGAAAAATTAGCTTATCGAGAAACTTGATTTGCTTACCTTAAAATATGAAAATATAGTACGAATATCTTCCTCAAATCCCAAATCAATCATACGATCAGCTTCGTCCATACACAGATATCTACAGACATCCAATTTTACGGATTTCTTGTTCAGCATGTCAATCAATCGGCCAGGAGTTGCAATGATAATGTGGACTCCCTTTCTGATTACATCCGTGGCTTCATTTCCCGACACACCGCCAATGACTAAACACGAGCGGATTTCAGGGAAACCCTCTTCACGTAAACATTTACAGTAATATTGAACAATGTCATATGTCTGCCTGGCCAATTCACGGGATGGACAAATTATAAGCCCTGCAAATACAATACAATTAAATCTTCTTTACTGACTTACTTACTTCAATTATTCAGCCGTAAAGACTAGAAAAAATCTGTCAACAAACCGTATGGACCTTCCTCTTTTACAAAAGGAAGTTTATATTCTTGTTCAAGGCTAAACATCAGAATAGGTAGAACAAAAACCAAAGTTTTCCCACTTCCAGTAAATGCAATCCCGATCAAATCTCGTCCGGACAACCTATAAGACAGTTTCTATTAAACGTTGTGTCCACATGATGATATTAAAAATGAAATGAAGGATCATAAATCATAACTTACACTGTGGGTATTCCTTGGATTTGTATGGGAGATGGCTTTACAATCCCTTTTTTGTTCAGAGCCTTAATTATTACATTGGGAAATTTCATCTCTTCAAAGTTTTTTATTGGTGGAGGTATTCCCTCTCCTTCAACTAAAATGCAGTACTTTTTCCGAACTCTGTCCTGCCACACTGCTGGTTTCTCCAGAATATAGCTTGGAGGCTTCCAACTACATTCAAAATGTTATCAGAACCATATAAATATCATTTAAACCTTTTCTTTATAGAAATACATATAATATGATAACGATATACTTAAGTTTTCATACCTGGTTTTAATGGGGTCTTCGTATTGAACACCTTTTGCCAATTCAGCCACACCCATCAGAGCTCTTTTCTCGGCCACACTTTCCAAAATTTTCTCTTCCTCTTTTAACTGTTTCTCCATCGCGCTTTCCTTTCGAGCTGTTTACAGAACAAAACAAAATGCCATTATTGTATATTGACGGACGAATGAGTCCAAAAGTGCAATGAAAAAGTTAAGTAATATAATAATATAATCCTAACCTTCAGCAATCCTTTTAAGTTCCGTGTGCTGATCCAGCAAAGATATATTTTCTTTTCGAGCCAGGGCCTGCGGATCCTCGTCATCTTCCGATTTCTCATCATCTCGTTCAGAGTCTGAGGAGTCATTCACAGCCTTCTTCGTCTGATAAAGCCTCGCACCGAGTTTTGAGAGCTTCTCGAGCTTCCTCTCCCTCACGGGCAGGTAAGGGGTGTAGTCGGAGTCATCAAGGTCACTCAACTTGTCATCCTCCTTCGGTTCCTCCCGTCTGTATTTCTGAAAGTTAAAAACAAAACATACAATTTACCAGTGAACTTGTTTAAAACCTCCCAAATAAACAATCAAATATTTAATACAAATCAATAAATAAACTGCCTCGAAAGTGACAAGTTTCCTTTTAATATTTTAATATGTAAATACCTTAATTGGAGGGTCAGCCATTTCTTAATCTTAAATGATAGTTTTTTCTATGTAGCGTATTTCAGTATGTTAGCAGTTAACTAAGTCACTACTTAAAAGATAAAGAGAAAAGATGAAATACTAATTTAAAAAATTATCAAGTTTTCCACTTCACTGCAACTCAGAACGTTTGACTTTCTCCACTTGCTACCAACTTTACGATACACTTCCATATTTACACTGTTCTTATTTTCAAATGCCTACTTTCCTCCATGCACTTGGGGTCAAGTGAGACATAAACTATGTATAAAAAGCGTCCTGCTGTTATGCAATGTCAATATTGTCCTCATTTGCATGTAAAAGCACAATAACAAAAGCTGTCAACATGGTTGAGGCTGCTGTTGCTGCGTTGTCCAGGTCAGGTGGTCAGGTGGCTGACTTTGACTTTGTCTTATCTTGGGTTGATCGTAGGAGTGGTTATATCTTCAATACGTACGTGATTGAGTCTCTTGAATCTTTAACTTAATAGGTGAGTCAGTAGTGTGAATAACTAATCAACTTACAATTAGTCAAGATGTCATTGCTTCGGCGAGTGAATTTAACCACGTGTCATTCCTTACTACGGAACGGTTACTCCCGACATAACGCCAATAACATTGCCATTCGAAATGTGTCACTTTTGAGAAGATACTCCCAAGCTGTGTCATCATCAGCGGCAGCCCCACAGGAACAACAGTCCACAGATGAGTTTGTTCTGAACTATATCGAGAAGGAAGGTCAAGGTAAGATTGCTGTGATGGGGATGAACCGGCCAAAGGCAAAGAATGCATTCAGCAAAAACTTGATAGCAAGATTTGAAGAGTCCGTTCATAGCTTCCGGTTTGATAAAGATGTTAGAGCTGTGATTATCCGTAGCATGGTTCCGGGAATCTTTTGCGCTGGGGCAGATCTTAAAGAAAGGCTGACCATGAAGCCTTCAGAGGTTGGTCCTTTTGTGGCAAGATTGAGAGGATTTGTCTCTTCAATGGAAGCTTTGCCAATGCCTATAATCGCTGCTATTGATGGGGCAGCCCTTGGGGGTGGGTTGGAAATGGCTTTGGCGTGCGACCTGAGGGTGGCATCCGACTCGGCAAAAATGGGACTGGTGGAGACAAGACTTGCAATAATTCCAGGTAAGATTAATTTGTGTGTTGCAGACAATTTAAGTAAACTTTAAATTGGATCCATAAATAACTTTATCTTTAAAATTGACTTTTAGGTGGAGGTGGCACCCAAAGACTTTCACGAATCGTAGGACCCTCAATAGCCAAAGAACTGATCTTCACAGGCCGTGTGATTGACGGGACTGAAGCACACAGGATAGGTTTAGTGAATCAAGTTATCGACCAAAATAAGCATGGCGATGCTGCATATCTTCGAGCGGTGGAATTAGCAGAGGAAATCATCCCGAACGGGCCTGTCGGTGTGAGAATGGCCAAAATAGCGATCACAAAAGGATCTGAAGTGGATTTAGCCTCCGGGTTGGCTATTGAAGAACAATGTTATGCTCAAATCATTCCTACGAAGGATAGAATTGAAGGCTTAATTGCATTTAAGGAGAAACGGCCTCCAAGATTTATTGGAGAGTGAAGGAATTGATCATGCAGAAATAGCAATATACATACCTTTAAAATAATTTGCTTATCATGTCATTAGCCAAACAAAACTTAACAAAATGCAAGGTGCCTTGTAATTGTAAAGAATACGATTTATGATTGATTGCTGATTGTTTATGATAATCATAAAAACTACTTTATTGTCCCATGATTTCCAGAAAACTGGTAAATTATATCATAGACATTTTGTAAAAATATAAAATTGCTACTGCAAAAAAATATACTACATTAAAATTATTTTTATAGCTACATAAGAATCTTCTGCCCAAATAAATTTGAATAAGGATTTACATAATTAGTACCCATCCGCTCCGAGAACTTTTATTATAAGGAATACACATACCATTGTTTTGTCAATCAATTAAATAGCTTGGGTCAGTTTGTATCTCATGATTTTGAATCTAGCAAGTAGCTGAACGTGCTCGGTCATCACGTTGTTGAAGTAGTTATAGAAGTTTGCTAAGACTGCGACAACGCTGCCAACAACGAGGACAAACTTTGGTAGAGTATAATCAGGCAAAGAGTGTAAACTCGTCCACATCAGCAAAGAGAAGAAGAAGATTGTCAGGATTTGCAGTACTGGACCATATGTCGACCCATATGCTTTACAGTATCTTAAGTTGTCCTATAAAACAGAATATTTTAGACTTATCATGTGTCATGTCGCTTGTCAGGTTTAGTATAGCTTGCATTGATTCTTTTAAAATTAAAAATATTTCATTACCCCTGCGACCGCTAGGAGCAAATACATGTTGCAAATGTGTGAAACGATCCATAAGATGAGATATGCGATCATGCACGTCGTATTAAGGTGCCTCAAAAGAAAGTAGATTCCGGTATTGCTCACTGTGAAAAAAAAAGATTTAGCAAATAATTTTTCATTAATCAATTATGCATTAAATTACTTTCATTCATTCATTATTATTAATATTTTGATTTGACTTACAGTTTGGATAGTCCAACTCTGTCCAAAGTGTAATCATAATTATGCCGTATAGTAGTGAGCACGTAAACTGAAAACGCAAATGATATTGTATTTGAAATGCTTCTGAATTGAAAAAAAAATTAAGTTGATTTTTGAATAGATCTATTTTCTACCTACCAGATCAATTACGACGAGATTTGTAAATTTTTTCCGATTTGCCTTCAGCTTCGCAGTTACGATGTTATCCAGCTTTTCTTCCACCCCAAGCAAAAGGCCCTTGTCGTTTGTAATCGACATGTTAATCAGAGTTTCTTTGCTGAATACTATAAATTTTATTAGATCCGGAGCTTTAACCGATTCCAATGCGTAAATGTCGAGGAGTCGACGGATATTCTAATTCCGATCAAGGGAACAGCCAATATCTTACAAGTGTCCGAGGTAATCTAATTGGTAGTCAAAATCAGTCTGTCGTTCATAGCGAGGTGACCGTGGCTTTTAATAGGGAGGCTTCTTGAACTTCAAATCAAACAAAATTAAATCGAGGAGGAACAAATATGCTTAAAAAGAATGGTTACGGGGAATTGGATCAGTAAATAAGTATTAACAAAACTTTTAAACAAAATACTTAAATATCAAATAGGATGGTCCCCTCGTAGATTTGGACGCATTTTTTTACGATTAGCTTATTCAATACCTACAGTATACCCTTCCATCCAACAGCAAACACATTGTGTCTGCTTTTCTGCGTATCAGGGGATCAATCTAATATTTTATGTACATATTTATGCAGCTAGGGAAGAGCAAACGCATTATAAAGTTCATAGCACCACATTTGAAGACAATATTACTGTGAGAATATTAATCTTTAGAAATATTAATCCATCGGTAAGCTTAGGACTTCACACTTAAAATTGTCAGCAATGTATACATACAACTGGATCAGCAGCACAATAAGTCAATAAAAGGCTGTTTCTTCCTTTCCAACTTTAATCTTCTTTGCCCAATCTCAATTTATTTATCAGAATATCCATTTTTTGTTGACTATTCTTACGTGGATACTTACTAAGAAAACATTATTGTGGGAAGGTACTTGGAACAATGTGTCAGGTCAGTCAGTTCATTATCAAGGAATACATATGCATCCTTTGTCAGAATGTTTCCTTGTAAAAAGCGATAAGACGTAAGTAGATACTTTGTACAATTCGTAGTTTGGGACAGCCGAGCCCCGCATCTACATATTATGCTCTATTTTTCGTTCCTTTAATTGTTCTTTTTCCATTTTGGATTTCTGATTAAGAGAATGAGAATGACCACGACTATTTAATCAAGCAGTTCATGACACATCCTGTTTAGTAGGTACACTATTATGTACTGTGTCAATTCATGTTCACGACAATTTTAGATGTGTTGATTTAAATGGATGACCTCATGTAACTCCATTAACTGATAAGTAAATAAGGCTACGTGACTCGAAGAGGCAATATGAAAACCAATATCAAGGAGTAGAAGATGCGTAAAAACTTTCTTAAATAAAATGTTTTTGATATCATGAAAGTATATAGTAGTATTCGGGGTAAGATGTCAAGGTTCGATTTGTTAGCTTTTATTAAAATCCACTTCAATAAAATAAACAACATTAAATTAAGTAGTTCATCTTTTTTACTTTAGACTCGAGTTTCGACTGGAATAAAGTCCTCGGGAATTCCACTAGAGGCGATTAGAACCACAGGCCAATAAATAAGGTTGAATGCGATGAAGAATAGGGGCATTGTGAGATAGGATTTTTCCAGCAACCTGTAAATAAATTTACAAAACGTCAAATAAACAAAATTTCTCTTTTAAATTGCTTCTTCCGCAGTTAATTTGAATACTTTGCTATGTATTTATAGTTTACTTGTAAAAGACTTCGTATTTCTTATTTGGAAATCTTGGGGTGCCAGGGTTGCCTGATGCACTTGGATGTCCGGTTTCCTCTGAAATTTCGTCATCGGCGAGAATACCTTTTCCGTCTTCACTTGATCCATTTAGTTGGCGCATTCGCATTTGAGTCTGGAAAAATGGTCAACAAACAATAAAACAATGTCAAATTAACCAAACTAGCAACTAAACAGAAAAATTTTATGCTTCGGATCATTTTTATATCTCACGGGTGTTGGCTTCGGTTTTAGCAAGTAGTAGATGAAGAAGTTGACTGAAAAAATCATAAATATTGACCAACAAATTCTTTACTTTCCCACATTCCTTACCAATAGAGTAACTTTTGACTTAATGATTTGTTTTGCAGTATACCTAAAACAACATTAAAAACTGTAACGGAGCTATTGAAGACGTAAAAGTCCAGTGCAGTTTTGTAGTCAACTTTCGGCGTGAGTAACATGAGTATAGCAGCATAAACAACCATCGTAGCCATCTGCAATATAACATAGGAATATATAGATCACCAGTTCATTACCCGAAATTATAATGAAATTATAGATGGGTAGCCTATTTTTAGTCTTCCATTAAATCTTTAAAATGGGATGAGTCTCCTCCGTCGACTTACGCAAATGGTGCTCATTAACACTCTAAAGTGAAGCGGACCCACAGCCAGAGTTATGAATGCGATAATTGGAATGGCAGTAGCTGGGAAATAAACGTCGAGCAGATACCGGAAAGAGTTTCGCTTCAGTGCAATTTCCAATCCTACCCGAGAATAGTTACCTGAAACACGAAATGGAATAGGGTTATTTAATTACGTCATTTTACACAATCATATCAAAGTCATATTAACTAAAATACATACAAAAATATGCTTATAATAATTTCCTATTATAGTTTCCCTATTTGGATTTATACACTTCTTCTCCATAATACCCTAGCAAAAATGAATTAGATTACAATCCGGACTACTAATGCTACCTATAATCAAATGAAATGAAAGTCAGATTGTAGTAGCTTACCAGTGCCTATGTCGACGTTATAGTCCCTTCCAAGAACTGCAGTTACCTCGTGTCTAACACCTTGGGCCGTTTCCTTTGAAATCCAAATTTTCGGCTTTCCCATCCCGTCCCTTGCCCATGTATACTTCAGATCATTGAGTGAGAGGGCGTCTGCAAATTGAAATTGATTGTGTGTGAGAGCAGGCTACGGCCAGTGAAGCGAAAGCTAATTCTTTAGATTTAGCTATCGAGTCTGACGTGAGTGTGGGCTTCAAATGAATACATAGATAGACAGCTACTCGGTATGCATATATTATTTGCAGTTTTTGGTACAGATCGGATAAAATCAAATTTTGTTATAATATGTGTATTCGCTTTTCCTTACAACTTTCAAAATCCACAGCACACACATTCTGATCGAAGGGAAACCATCGCAAGTTGAGGATGCAGCCAACCGTCACCGTCAGCCTGGTATAATAGATGTAATCGTTTGAGACATTTTTAAAATGGGAGAATTTTTTTTCTAGGAGAAAGTTATAGCGCGCTTTCATACTTCACAGAGCGTGTAATATTTCCGTTATTGTAGACCCTTGTAAATTCGTTGGGTTGGGAGAACGATTCATGTTTGATCACTGATCTCTCGTTTTCCATGAACGTGTCCGGGATCCATATCTTCTTGGCTTGCTCCGGATACAGCTAGATCATTGTCAGTTTGGAAAAAGAGAATCAAGTCAAGTAACTGTCGGTTTGTTTCAGGAATGAATAACTTTTTGTATCTGGTCTATACAAAGCATTAATTATGTATATATTCATTACCAGGACTGAACTAATTCCTTTTACTGCATTGGAATCGAATTTCAATCGGGGGTCCGTCCACTTTTGACGAAAATAAATGGTAATGGAGATTTGCTGAAATTTAGCGAATTTAGTGTAAATTAAAGCTAGACATATGTATGGTATGATATGAATTTATTTAGCAGCTCATTTCATAACATCAATTTTTCTCAGAAAGTTCACCCTTACATGATTTATTTCATCGAAATTATAAACGTCCAATATTGCAGCCTCCACTTGAATATTTAATGGCTTTTCTGAAACAATTGCATAATCACATCAAGTACTGCCCACCTATTTCAATAACATTTCTTGGGATTATGTGCTACATGAAAAACACGAAATATAACGAAGCAATTCATTTGACACTTTGATTGACGAAACTTCATGTCAGATCAAAAGGAACTCTCAATGAAACGGTTAAGGTAGTTTACTGGAATACGTAGACTACAATGCGACAGCATGCTTTTCCACTGATTTATGAATCCTATTTTGACACATGGGCGAAACGTGCTAAACTTGTTTCTCCCATTCATCATCATCTCTATAAAACAGCTTGAGTAGATCTTGCTTGGGTAAGGTATACATATACTTGAGAGATAATCTGAGATGCTCAAATCAGAAAATAGTCAGTCTTTAATCAAGCTTATCATTCCAATTGACCCCTTAACCTCACCTTATCTTTGTTCATAGTGCGTGTAGGTATTTTTTCATGGAAAATCAAAAGAAAATCGACTCATTGAGATTTACATTGCTAACAAATAAGGCTATGGCCATTATTCTTTATAAGTTTCGAGAGGAATATTGTAAATAAAACTGCCTGATATGTAGAAATGCAAAGTGCATTATAGAAACTGGCACATCAACTACATTTTAATTGCTGTTGGATTTAGTTCATGGTAAGAAAAGGGAAACAAGGAGAATACATACCAGTTCCATGGTTTGGATGAATCCGTTTGTCATAATTTGCGAATAAACCGTCAATAACGTCTCCAACTTCCTTTGATGCTCTGCAGATATTTAAAAAAAAATCACACTCCGTTTAGGATTACTAACAAAGTTTGTGTTTTCGCAAAACTTGCCAGTGTAAAAACCTTGCATTTTCACTTACAATGTACAGGTCACTAGCAAAAGGAGGCAGCAAAGTCGAGCGATCATTTTGGCGAAATAGCGTTACTTTTCTGTAAAAAAAATTAGTTAATAAAAAAGACCAGCTAAATATGACTATTAGCTTTATATAGATTAACTGACTAACACTCCACACAACCCAGATTTTCTACTCGCCTCATGGCCAATCAGTCAGAGACTGGAGAACCCTAAATTTGTAATGGACTGCTTTTAATGTACAGTTTGGACTTGGGCGATAAGTTGCCCGGGAAGGTTACCAACACTCATAATCAGCTCAACAGAAGGTGTCGTTTGCTGCTCATGTCCAGAGATTGGTGCTTTTACGTAGACGTACATAATTATCAAATCTGAGAAGGACAAATAAGATGATGATATTTTCGTCTCAACACATAAGATAGTGTAAATAAGTGTAATCTTCATGATTTTATACATAAAGTTGTCTCCACATTTATACCATCTTTTTTCTCTCATCATCAGTGGAACATGAGCTTATATAGGCATTCCCACAAATAAAACTATGAATAGCGGATGTAATGAACTTAGTTACTCCAGTATAATATTTGATTACTGCATATGCCTCTGGTGATAAGAAAGCGGTCTTATGATGAACGGAGAAAAAAAACGACACCTACCTATGCACTGCCTGAGCTTATCACCAAGAATCCTCTCTGGTTGATTTGTATTTGGGAATCGGAATTTTAAGCTGGATTATATAGGATTATATATTTTTTGTGTGTTGGACAGTATGAGTAATAAGAACAAATATTTAAAATTAAGAGTTTATGATACGATGAGCAGAGAAATGCGACAGTCATGAATTTGACGAATAAAAATTAAAGCAAGTGACAAGCACCACTTAATTCAGACGCAGGCGTAGGGAGTTACGTCAGTTTTGTCATTTTAAGCAAGCATGGTCTCATTACATTAATTATGATAGTCCTTCTTGAATCGTGGTTTGATGATGGATCGCATTGAAATGTATTGACATCATAATACTTATGCACCGCCATGGAATTGTTGTTGTAATGCATTTTCAAACTACACACAGTTGATCCTCTGCTGATTTCCATAGAGCTGAGGGTTGAATAGACGAGTTTTTAGTAAAGTTGCCAGGGTAAAAGAGGGTTCCATCTTCAAAATGAGCTGTATCATTTACAAATGCTTTTGAATGATGAAATTAAAAGCACCACATTTTACATTTCCTCGCTGTTCTAGTCATTAAGGACTAGTCAGAAGTATCCTATTCAAGTCCAACGTTAATGGTCACTATTTTGCCTAAGGACCAAATTCCAAGTGATGAAATAGTGGTTACAAAGAGTCAACATAGTATAAAGATGTCACAACCAGGTGCCAGCGCCAATCCTCCGTACTTGCCAAATCCAAAGTCAATCTTGGCGGACAAAAGCCAAAATGCCTTGCTAAAAATGAACCTCTTGAATACCACTCGTGTGACATTCGCCCAAGGTGCTGCAAACAGACGAAGACTGGAGAAAGGCTCGGCCACTAACTTGAACCAGACTCCCCCAGGATCTCCAAAAAGTGGTTTGTCAGCTGCCTCCCCTGGACACAAAATTCCGCCTCATTCCAACAAATACAATTTTGGGATATTCCAAACAGGTTCAAAGAGCAGATTCGGACAAAATGCAACTAATACAAGTATCGCAAGTAGTACAAAGTCAGATAATGATTCCACCACTGGAGAAGCTGAAGGAACAAACAAGGGTCGATTGCTAAGCCGAAGGTCAGCAAGACAAATTGCAGTATTGTATCCGGCAAACAAGTTGAATAAAAATAAGTCTACCGAAAGTCCAGGCTCGTCCACGGGAATGATCCCTACAAAAAGTAAATCTGCGACAGCTACAACTGTAAGTCCGAATTATAGCCACTGCTAAACCTAGTTTATGCACCTATTCCCTACAAACTTACATATCATAAAGCGACATATGAAAACTAATCAAAATTACCGTTATGCTCCAAAATGAATAAGGCACAGGAAAAATCTGCATCAGCATCTGCAGCCGAAGGCAAGAAATTGTCGACAAAAAGTCTGACAAGTGCTTTGACGAGCAACCTCCCACGACGAAAGTCCGGAAAGAAGCTAAAGAAGCGACGAAAGTCCAAGCCAGGGAGTCAACAGGACAAGGACTTGGAATTTGTAAAACCTGCCAACTTGAATGAAGAATATGCTTCAGAACTGAATAAAATCAAGGATATCCTAAGAGCTGTCACTGCATTTGATGAGGCTACTGCAACCGAAGATGGGTCCGTTAATTTTGAGCCCCCTTCAAGAAATAACCTGGTTACGCAGTACAGGTACACAGCAGATCCGAGTAATGTCTCTGTAGCTTCCAAGGGCCTTAGCAAGAGCTCTACTCACGTCCGTCGGCCCCTTTCAGCAAATGAATTGAAGCAATTACTGAGCAGTATCACTCGTGTGGTTTCCCTTCATCAGTTGCCCGTTAACACTGCCTTACCCCCACCAACTGAAGTCAAGAACACTGGAGCTGCAAACACTACTAATGTTACTGGAGCAAGCACTGCAACACCGACATCGGTGGATGGATATCGTCCTCATACCAATCTCGACTCTTTGTTGAAAGAAGCCCTTGCCAACGCTGCAGAGTCCGCTTCATCAAAAACCAGAAAGAGAAAGTCTAGAAAGCTTGCAAGACCATCAGCATCCAGTCAAAAAGGTAGATCGGAAGTGGGAAAGACAAAGCCAGGCGTAAATGCAGCAGACAGCGCTACCAGTAAGGGCAAGCCACATCCGAAAAAGTCCCGACCAAAATATAAATCAGCGAGAGAACAAAGATCAAGAAGGTCTCACAGTAAAGACTCCGTCTCCGACTCGGAAAGGGATCCCGTGAAGAATGCACTCTTTCTCAGGAGATACTTTGAAGAGTCAATCAGATTAGCTAGCAAGAAATCCAGCGAGGAGTCCCTCGACAATGCTCATGATGAGGAGGGTAACAAATCCAAAAAGAAAAAATCCAAGAAGACGAGTGTCACAGGGAAAGCGAGCACCAAAAATACCACAAAGAAAACTCAAAAGACTACTTAAAAGGGCTGATTATGCCCGGGCCCGAGTTCTGGTTCTGTAGTAAAGCCATATTCTCTTTATTAAAACTTTTCCACTCTATTATTATCCTGCAAAGTTTTAAAGTAAAATCAATAAAAACGAATAAAATTCAGTACAAACTATGTCAAACTAAAACTAAGCAAGCAAATTTACCTAACCTATAAATATATATTTCTACTACATATACAATCATATTGCTAGAATTGGTATCTGATACAATAAATACGCTTTTCGTCACTAAAATGATATCTCATGTACAGTTTGTCTTTACCTTTAGATTATACGTATACTGCTGTCATGTTTTGACATTGGATAATTAATAAAAATATATATACTGCTTATGTGAAGACCATATAACGCTTATAACGCTGTCGGCGTATGATGTAGTCTGATGTAGATGCATAGAACAGAAACTTAGACAACTCTACTCTGGCTGGCTCTACTACATGTACACAACTTTCCAATTGATTTCACCACAAAATAAATTACAGGATAAAGGACAAGTTGAAGTAGGAAAAGTGAAATGAAGGCCTCGTTTCATATAGACTCTTTGCTTTGTGACTGCACTCGCTTGAGGGACCATCCAGGAGTGTCACCATTAGCCCGATTCGTCTCCTGCAGCCATTTCTCCAACGGTTTAAAATATTCCCTGATGGCTGTAGCATTCATGTGACGGCCTCCGGTTAAAGCTTCCAGGGCATCGGGCCAGGGTTTGGAAGCTCCGAGTTGTAGCATGGCTCTGTAACGTACAAACAAAACAGAAATTGGTCAATAGGCATCCTATGCTAGCATAATGTACAATTTGCATGGAAAGGTAAATGAAAGACAAGTTGGAGGTTATACAAGGGCGTTTCTACATTATTCACTATCAAGATACTTCATATTCAGCTTGGAATTGACTTTTATCAATTCATATTTGCTCATTCTATTGTTTTGGCAGGGTAGACATGCTCCACTTATATCAATCGACCCAGAATAAACGCTGCAATGTATGTCGGTGGATGGGTAGGTCGTTGTCGGCCATTTCATTTGAAACGTATGTACAAAATTTTTCATTGATTATTGGTAATATGGGCTATATGGCCAAAACAGAACATTGAATAGGTCAAATAAACCGAATCCACAAGAATGCTCTAAAAAGTCTCACATGGAATCTGACAGAGGTGTGTATATGCGGGATGAATTGGATGATGACCCTTTATCGCATCCATATAACCATCAATACCCCTTCCCAATCTAATTTTTGGATCTTTTATTGTCAATATTGGGAATGGGATCGGTTTCAATCTAAAAATCCCTCCAGTTGTTCTCAATTCGATGTGTTAAGAGCCCAGCAAACAATTTCCCTCTACAATACGGAAATCCTGGGGAAAGCCACTGTGTACACAACACAGAGCATACCATCACATTGCAAAAAATACGAATTTAACTTGCACAATTTCCTCCCGGCTGCCATTTACATGACCAAAATATCTACCCGGTCCCGCACACGATAGGTATAATAGGGATGGAAGTAAAAGAATTTTTTACTCCATCTCTGCAATAGTCTCCAAACGACTTTGGCAAAAGAAGATCAATTCCTAACAAATATAACGACACTCGCAATGCAGAGCGTGAAGGGGTACATTCATTCCAGTTTGAAATCTGAAACTTGAAAGGGTGCTTGTTACGGATGATCATGCATTGGCGATTTTCTTGACGTGAGTTGAGTGAGAAAACTACTCATATACATGGTCTGGCGAAGGAGTGTATTTCGGAAGGTACTTGTTTGACTGGCGTCATGTCAGAGGAATGAATTGGAAGCCCATTTACAACATGAAATAACCATTGTGTTTCAAGTCACTAGTCACTCTATCCAAATGGATCAGTCGTACAATAAAATGTGAATGGCTTTGTTACAACAATTCTGGAAGGGAAGAAAAATAAAAGACAAGTGCCTTTACTGGAACATGTACTGAAATTTCAGTTAATTTCATCTTGCGCCTCTCCTAAAGAATCGATTCGTCCTGGGATGGGCTAATAATAAACGATATGTTTTTGATTTTCACTTCTTCCCTCTATCCAACCATTATATTATATTCCATATCCGTTGTAACAATACAAACAATAAAAACCAATTACAGTAGATGAACAGTAAAAGTTATTTCTTGGGGAGGAAGTAAAATTCGTTCAACAACCAATTCCGCCCAAATTGCTTTATGCGAGTGGAAACTGCAGGAAATAAAAAATTGGGGATGTTGGATAAACAATTTCAATTACACAGTGGGGACTGCATCAAAGAAACTTATTCTGTGAAAAAAAATCCATTGTGCCAAAAGGTGAAAGTACCATATGCAACTTTTTGCAACTGTCGAAACATTCTTGGAATATTGCGAATTTCTAAATGCCCCCTGTTAAGTAGACTGCACCAAAGCTACAACTTTTGTACATTTCTTTTGTGTACAGAAGTGTACTTTCATTTCAATATATAGCGGAATAAGCACATTTAAGCAATTTCCCTTCCATATTGTCGTTACAAAACAACATCATTTTTTTTTTCAGAAAAATATTTCATTGCGTATGGCTGTTTTTTTATAGAAAAATGTAATTCAGTTTACTTCCCCAGCTATATAGCATCATCCCCAACCCACTAATCCCATTACAATTCTAAACTGACGTATGTCACGAATTCCCTCTTCGCAGACTTCACAATAGCCTTAAGCATTCCCTTCCATATGCTCTTGCCTTTGTATTTACTTGTAATTTTTGTACATATTGCAAATAAAAAGGCTTTTTTAAATGCCTCCAAACGTATTACTTACGACAAATTTCAATTGTTACAATAAGGGCCTCTCAGTGAAAGTGTTTTTAGGAAGCATATGTACCAGTACACAAGGCGTATTCCCAAGCATGAGCCAATTTTGTTTTAAATGTATGAGATATGTTCCGTTTCTCAGCACATTTCCCGATGATATGACCTGAGGAACAAAAATTGATACTATGTAAGCTAGATCTATGCATATTTCGCACATTTTGAAAAATACTTGCTGTAGGCTTTCCCCTTAATCATTCTTTCCCCTACATACATTCTGTTTAGCAATCGTTTGTAAAACCGTCTCTTTTTTATTATGGGAAACTGCATAGGAAAAATCCTCAAAAGACGGAATTGCGGAACCCGCTGAAAACCATGCTTTCCCTTGTCTATCACTAATACTGACGAATATTTTTCCCCTCTACAGCTGAACAAATATTTGTACTGAATATGAATTTACCCCGAAAAAGATTCTTCCTTATGGGAACGTTGTATCCAGAATCTGTGCTTATCGT